>CAUYPK010095351.1:0-29099 GCA_963574355.1 Loris lydekkerianus | reverse complement strand
TACTAGGTTTATACCCAGAAGACCAAAAGTCACAATATAACAAAGACATCTGTACCAGAATGTTTATTGCAGCCCAATTCATAATTGCTAAGTCATGGAAGAAGCCCAAGTGCCCATCGACCCAGGAATGGACTAGCAAATTGTTGTACATGTATACCATGGAATACTATGCAGCCTTAAAGAAAGATGGAGACTTTACCTCTTTCATGTGTACATGGATGGAGCTGGAACATATTCTTCTTAGCAAAGTATCTCAGGAATAAAAGAAAAAGTATCTAATGTACTCAGCCCTACTATGAAGCTAAATTATAGCTTTCACATGAAGGCTATAACTCAACTATAGCACAAAACTATGGGGAAAGGGCCAAGGAAGGGGAAGGGAGGAGGGAGGTTTCAGTGGAGGGAGAGTAATGGGTAGGGCAATGGGGCCACATTAGTGGTGGGAGGGTAATGGGGCCACATTCTATGGTGCATCTTAGAATGGGTACAGGTGATTGCACTAATGTACACAGCTATGATTTAACAATAAAAAAAAAAAAGAAATACAGTTAACATAATAAATAAGAAAGTAAAGTTTCACTAGAGCAAGATCCATGAACACTGGATTTCTTCTGAAGCATGCACCAAAAGTAATATGGTGGCCTAATGGCAAAGTTATTTGAAATCATATATGCTGACATCCTGGGTGGGTCATTTTTGACATTCTCTGAAAGCAAAGAAACTGAAACCACTGACCTAAAGAATTTATTCATTAGACACAAAAATCATTTACTTTCTCAGTTTCTGGAAGTATATACACCTAGAAGCTGTACCAAGAAGTGTGACCTCTTTATTTTTTGTTTTGTTTTTGAGACAGAATCCTGTTGTGCCACTCCAACTAGAGTGCAGTGGAATCATCATAGCTCACTGCTGCCTCAAACTCTTGGGTTCAAGCAATCCTCTTATTTCAGCCTCCTGAGTAGGTGGGGTAACAAATATGGGCCATTGTGTTTGTGGTTAATGTTTTCTATTTTTAGTAGAGAAAGAGAGACAGTGTTTCCCTCTTTCTCAGGTTGGTCTCCAACTTCTGGCATCAAGTGATCCTCTTGTTTTGGTCTCCCAGAGTGCTAGGATTACAAGCATGAGCCACTGTGCCCATCCCAAATGACTTCAAATTGTCCCCACTACCTTCTCATTTAGATGCATCTTTTTTACCCAATGTACTCAGCAAAATAATTCACATGTAACAGCCTTTTGGTACTAGATTATCATTTGACAAAATAGTTTTCCTTTATTGCATAACACTACCTTACTCACACTGTACACTTTGTCAGTAAGGTTCAGTTATTGTTTTAGGTATTGTTCAGGTCATGTCTTAGGTATTCTTTGAAATGCTAAAGTTACAGATTTTGTTCATTCAAGGTTTGGAAAGTTTCTGTGAAACCCTAATTGGCAATTCCTGTCTTCACTAACCAATAAGTTAATCAGAAAAAAAGATTCTGATTTTACCTTTCAACTAAATGAACATGTTAATATATACATCAGCATGATAGTCATTTTGTTTCTGAGCTTCCGTTTATAGATACAAATGGTTGGGAATCTCAGTGCCTTATCATGAATTTGGGGCCTGTATGAAATAAGGGGCAAGTGTCTGTCTGGTCTCTAGTTCAGGAACAAAGTGTTATTGACCATTGTGAGGGATGGAAGAAGTGGGGTTTTGTTTGTTTGTTTGTTTTGTTTTGTTTTTACCACCAAATATTGTCTTGTACAGTATAATTTTGAAGAGGTGTGATGCAGCCCTTCTTTTTGTACAGTGGGAAGTGTAGGCTGTGGTGAGGGAGAGGAGAAAAAGAGCCCAGGGTACCATGGAAGTGAGCTGCTATAAGTGGACTCTCACGGAAGGGTTACCTGCCCCAGGAATGTTTTCTGTTCTAGAATCTGTTTTCTCAAAGCAATAGGAAGCTCTAGGCAATTACATCTATTCAGGGAGTCAGGGGGCAGGATCCCATTGGCCTTTTCTGGAAGTTTACCTAAACAGTCAGGAGGCAGGAATCCCAGTTGGAATTAGTCCTAGAGAGAGCTCCTGAGAAGGTGTGGCTAAAGGAACTGACATGGGACAGCAGCAAAGAGGGCTCTGAGAATCTTCTGAAGGGAAACAGGAGAGATAATAATGACCACAACCTGGGCTGCAGCACAGTGGGGAGACGGCCAGATGAAAGATGAATTTACTTTGAGAGCACAGTCAACATGCATTATACCTGTGGGCACTCCAGGAAGAAACCCAAAGTGCAAGACTGATGCACAGGGAAGAGTTTCAGAAAAGAAAAGTGTCTGTAACATTAGTGGATAGGCAGTAGCCACATCAACAGCAAAAGTCATTTGGTAAGAGAACCTATTCAAGGAGGTCAGAATCCCTGGGCGGGCCCCTGGGTGACAGCCACATGGATAGGTCAATGGCCAATGACTGAAGCAAAGAAAAGGCATTTTTCAATGTGTTTTATATAGGTGGTACTTAAAAGTGTATAGCTCATTTTTTGAACCATGAGTAAGTATTTATTTAGGGGGCACAGACTTCCACTTACACACGACTGGCCACAGAAGGTCTCCCAGCACCGTGTGAGAGCTATCCTTGAGAATGACCGCAGAGAAAGAAACTGTGGAGGAAGTCACGCCACCCAACAGCTCAGCTTGTCCATGTGCTCAAAAGTGATGTGAGATAAAAAGTCAAAACAGTGTCTGCCATGATCAAATCATTCTCCCAGTCTGCCCTTTGTCCCAGCTGACTCGTCCCACTGAAGAAGTACAATGGGAGATGTCACCCGGAGCACCGCCACTCTCAGCCCGTGCCACACAGGTCCCAGCCTCAGAGCATGACCAGCATGGGAAAGACTGGTGATGCTGGGGAATTCAACCCAAAGCTTCACAGGGAAAACCATTTCTGAGCACTTTTCTTTTCTTCTCCCCCCTTCTTTTTGCTTTTGCTCTTATTTAAGCAATATTGCCTTAATAAAGTCTTACCCAGCAAGACACTATGCTGGCTTTTTGGCATTTTGATTAATTATGGCACTGACATTTGGAAAAAATATATAATTCATTTAAAATAATTTTAAGGCATTAATATAGAAACTTGCCTATTTTGAGTGTATAGATTTATGATTTCAGAATAGCAGCTTAACAGCTAGCAGAAATATTTTCAATCCTGCTGAAAGGGCTAAGTATACTAACACTGACAGGCAATAAGCAATTGCTGAAGGTACTAATTATAGCATGGAATATGTTTTATGAGGAGTTAAATTCTGAGAATATCCTTTCTTGCTGCAAATACTTGTATCTTAAAAATCCCACTGAATAATCTAATGTATAATTTCACTGAATATATTACACAATTAATCACAAACACCTGGGAGGAAATCCAGAATTAATTCCATACATGGTCCTTGTGATTACTATCCAAGTATGAATGAACACGTATAGTTAAAATGCTATATTCTCTGTACTTGCACAAAGTAAAATGCCTTGCAACAATAGGATTTGAAGGATCAGGCACAGTGCTTCTCATTATCTAGATTTGCTAGGAGTTTGTTCTTTTTTTTTCATGACTTTTCTGGAAATTCTTCTAGGAAAGGAAAATAAATGTGATAAGTATTGAAAAAAACTATCACACTTTATTATAGGGTCAAATTTCTGTGAGCATGTATTAATCTTATTTGCATCTGAAATGTATTACCTATTCAGTATTTTGATGATTGCATTATTAAATAAATGTTAAAATATATTTAAGAAATAAATAGCTAATTAAAAAGCAAGACTTAAAATACATATTGGGGTTTCTAAGAAGAGCTTTCACAAATGGGGGGGGGGGGGAACCAAGAGAAAACAGTGATAAATGAGAGAGCAAAAGAAAATTATAAATAAATTTTATTTCATATCCTCAAAGAGATAGTGAGAAAATATTACATCTATACACTAAAATCAGAATGATGCTATAAAAATAGAAGAAAAGATATTTTTTAAAAACCCAACCTTCAATAAATAGGCTAGAGTGTAAGTCAAGGAAATATCCAAGAAAGTAAAAGAATAAGATAAAGATATAAAATAAACTAAAAATAAGTGCTTAAAATATAAACCTATAAGATTCAATATATGACTAAGCTGTAGAAAGACAGATGTAAATTTTAGTCTGAATTTCCAGACTAAAGGAAATTCAGTCTCTAGGTTGAAAAGGCACATAAATATGTAAAAGGAGAGCCACACAAACACTCTTTGTAAATTTCAGAAAACTAAGCATAAAGAGAAGGCAGGAAAAGCCCGGAGTCTAAATACAAAAGACTGAGAATCAAAATTATTTTGAGTTTTACTCTAATGGAGCAGACGGAAGCTAAAGGATGCATAGCATTGTGAGAGAAAAAGAGTTGCAGCCTAGAATTTTATACCCAGTCAATCTATCAATCAAACATAATCACAGAATAAAGATATTTTGGTTATCCAGACTTAAGAATCTACCAGTATGCATGCTTAGGGAACATGGGTAAAGAAACCAAGAACAAGGAAAACCAGGAACCCAGGAAACAGTGCCTCCCAGAGATTGTCAAAGAGAAGTAAAGTGCAGTAGCAGGCAGAAACAGAGAGCGAGCAGTCTACAGGGGACTGGTGGAGACAGCTTCAGGAGGAGGGAAAGGTGGACAGGAGACTCAAGGAAACATCATAATGAAACATTTGGAAAGTATTAAATGTATATGGAATTCAGTTAGAGCGAGAGACAAAAAGAAAGGCCATTAAAGCTATAGAAAAGTAAGTAAAGTCCCTCTTAGAATTGTGTCCTGCCCCCAAGAGGTGTGCCATATACCCTAGCATTGTGCCCATTACTTAGCAAATGCAAACAATGTAGCCTAATTTGTTGTACCTTCACTAACCTAAAACAGTAAGCTAAAAAAAAATAAAATAAAATACAACTACAGAAAAAACTGAAGCTTGACCAAAAAAGGAGAAATCATAATATATTTCTTGAGTCTACAACAAATTCTATTTACAGAATTAAATTTTAAAGAGGGCAACATCAATCCCTGCAACCTAGAATATGCCTCACATTGAGCCACTAATGGGTGTGTATTTGAGCTTTCTAGAAATTTATTTAATATGATAGAGACCTTTACGATGCACTGCTGCTAGAAAATGGGTCCACATTTCAGAGACACCTAAATTTGAAAGCTGGAAAAGAGTAATTACATATCAGGTATTGGAGATAATTAAAAAGAACAGACATGTTTTCTGCCCCAAGGAGATTTTCAGATTGGGGTTGAGATGAAAAACAGAGTACACATTAATTTATTTTCATCCTGAAGGGGATCAATGCTATTGAGGACAGTAGAGAATGTCAAAGACCTGAAGGAAAGCTCAAGGCCAGGTCACTTCAGCTGAGATGTGAGAAGTGGGTGGGAGCTGGCTGCATGGACCAAGAGCATAGTCAGCATTCTCAAGTCAAGCTGTCATCTTTATCTTGCATGTAAAGAAACAGATTTTTGTATAAATTAATCAGCAATTGAGATTAGAAGTGTAGGTAAATTCAGAAATAGTATAGTCAAGGCTGAATGGAGATCCCAGACCACTGGGAGATGACAGAAAGGTGTTATGGCAATTATTCTTCTGAGGTTCAAGACTCCATGGAAAAATGAAAACAAAGAGAATGAAAACAACTTTCTCCTTTACTGCATTCAAATGGCTGAAGTTGCCGGAAACCAGCTGCCCGGCAGGTGTGTAATCAGCATGGTTCACTCTGTGGCCACACACTACGCCTTGACACATCTTCTCAGACACCCAGGGTTTGAATCTTGGTTGTAACTCACTTCTGTTTGATCATTTACTGGACACATTCATGGAGCACCAACTGTGTCCTAGGCTCCATGCTAGGTGCTGGAGATGCTGGAGGGGAGACAGAAAGGATCCCTCCCACCGAGGTAACTAGGGACCAGTGGGGGACACAACTAATAACAGAAGTAAACATATAAATACGGCCATGGGTCTGCAAGGAACATAAGCAGGGTGTTGTGAACTGGAAATGAGAGCAATGAGCCCGTCACAAGGGTATAGGAGCGCTGAGAGCAACCCAGCTAGAGGAGGAAGAATGCCCTGTTTAGGTAACAGTGAGAGCATAATAACTAAGGAAGAGAGGAGCATGCAAGGTTTGTAAGGGTAAGTCACAAGGGAAGAGGGAAGAATGGGGAAGGTGGAGCAGTGAGAATAGTTTGAGACTAAAGAACCAACAGCTCTCTTTTGGATATGTTACGTTTGAGGGAGCAAAATAATGTAGCATTTTCATTTTAAATAAGACACTTCATTGTTAAAAGCAGTACTTCACTGTATGATAATTTTAAGCTAATGTTATTTCATATACAAGCCGTTATCAAAATCAGACAGTTTAAAATGTAGCATGTACACACAAATATTCAATAGTACAATTTTAAAAATTACATGCGTTTTTCATGTCTGCCTCTTACATCAGACACACTCCTCCCTTCTGAGATGTATAGTCTTTAAATCTCTTACAAATCTGTAGAAAATATCTATAGCTCCCTGAAAGCAGAAACTGATGGTTTGGTCCTCAAGAAATCTCTGTTTTTATAAGGTTACAGAGATTTGTACAAGTTAAGTCATGGGTATTAAAGTGTAGGTATCTGGAAGATGTTTTTTAATAAAGAAAATTTAAGTAGAGATATACTTTAGATATTTTATGTATAGAAAGTTATTTGGGGCACGAAGAAATCAGTTTGAACTTGGATTCAAAAACTTTTATGTTTTGTTCAGAACACTCTTTATTTCTGGCCTCTAAGGTAACTTGTGATTCAAAGGACCAATGAAAGTGGTCCAGAAATGTGATGAGATAGAGTGAAGTGCACAGCTGTTGTAGAGCCTCAGTATTATATGCAGTTGCTTATGGCAAAAAAAAAAAAAGAGTAACAAAATTCAAAATATTAAAAGAAATTTTAGCCCTTTATGCCTTTCTTCCTCTATGTGTGAGAAAGAGAGGAAAGAAGGATGAGTGAGTTTGGGGGCGTGCTGCTTTGCAGTGCTGTCTGACTTCTCCAGTGGGGAAGAAATGTGCAACATGAGTAGAGTGGGTTTTAAAAAAGTATGAACAACAATTGTAAAGGAATTAAATGGCCTAAGTCTGGCTCCGGAGAAATATAGCAAAACATTTATAGTGAGAGGATTATAGACACTTTTCCATTCTCTATTTTCTACATGGATTTAGTAGTGTGACTAAATTAATGTGCTCGATATTTGTTTTTATTAAAAGAATTTTGAAGCTAGATATACAAGTTGATGGAACAGAACTGAAGAGTCCAGAAATAAATCCTCTCATTTTCAGTCATTGATTTTCAACAAGTTGCCAAGTCAATGGGGAAATGAATGCTGGGGCTGGGACAACTGTACATCCACATGCAAAAGAATGAACACCTACCTCACACTACACATGAAAATTAACTTAAAGTGGATAATAGCCAGTCCTAAAGGGAAGAGCTAAATCTACAGAATGCCTAGAACAAAATATAGGAGTAAATTTTTTGTAACCTTAGGCTAGGCAATTATTTTTTTTAGCAAGATATCAAAAACAGACGGGATAACTGATGACTTCAAATTTAGAAACTTCTATGCTTCAAAGGACCCCATGAAGCAGGTGAAAAGATGACTCACGGAATGAGAAAAAAAAATTTACAAATCATCTTATAAGACATTTGTATACAGAATACATAAAGAACCTTTACAGCTCAGTAATAAAGAGACAACCCCATTTAAAAATGGGCAAAGGATCTGAATATACATTGTTCTGAAGAAAATAAATAAATGGCCAATTATCACATGAAAAGATGCTTAATGTCATCAGGGAAAGGCAAACCAAAGCCCCCATGACATGCCACTTACCAGCCACTTGAAAGCTATAATAAAAATGGACGATAACAAGTAAGCATTGGTGAGGATATGGAGAAACTGGGACATTGCTGGTGAGAATGTAAAACAGCATGGTAGTTCCTCAATATGTTAAGTACGGAGTTGTCACTTTATGTGATTCAGCAACTCCACTCCCAGGTATGCAGCACCCAAGAAAACAGAAAACATATTGACACACAAAATACTTATACACAAATGTTCAAAACAGCGTTATTCATGAGACACAAAAGCAAAAACAACTCAAATGTCTATCAACTGATGAAGAGGTAAACAAAATGCGACAGAGATCTATACACTGGGACATTATTTTGCCCTAAAGGGAATAAAGTACTGATACATATTACAACATGGTTGAGCCTTAAAAACATTATGCTAAGTGAAATAAGCCAACATTAAAAGGCACATTTATGGTTCCATTTATATGGCCAGAATAGGCCAATTCAGTTCAGATAGAACATACAGTGGAAGTTGCCAAGTGCCTGAGTTGGAGGAGAAGTGTAGTGACTGCTAATGGATACTAGTTTTCTATTGGAAGTGATGAAAATATTCTGGAATTATACAGTGGTGATAGTTGGACAACCCTTGTGAATGTATTAAAACTCAACTGCACACTTTAAATGGGCAAACGTTTTATGGCATATGAATTATAAAGAAAGAGCTTTGTTTTTAGCTCTCACCTCTCATTCCATTACTAGCCATCTATCTATCCCTGCATACCAGCCATCTCATCAGATTGGCTCAAATTCTCCCTATTTGCAGCAATGTAGAAGAAGAACTAAAGATTGCTCGAAAAAAGATCTCTCATAGTCTGAGTCTGCCTCTAAATAACCATGTGGCTTCAGTTTTTGATGCCATTTTCCTTCTTTGAAAGATAAATGGCTTGGACGTGGTCATTTCTATGGGACATTTTGAATTTAAAATGAGGCATCTATGCAGTATATTTGGAGCACTTAACTATGGGAAATTTCAAATGAAAATGCCTCAAATTTCCTCTTAGCCATGCTCTAGTTGGTTTGACATCCCAAACACTAAATAAATATCAGATAAGCTCAACATTAACTTTATTAAAATATAGAAATGACATATAACTTTAGTCTCCCCACCCAGTTTCTCTGCAGCTCCAAATCTCTAACAGGCCCACCAAAATACTGTTTCTGTCTATGCATCTTCCAATTTCTTCTGGTCACAGAGCTTCTTAATCAAGGTCTTGAGTCCATTTCCATCTTTTTCTACCATTTTCTACAAATTTATATCCTCTACCAAGATTTGGCTCTTTTAGCCTCTGTTCTAGACCATTTTCCATGGCTTAAAGAAAAATAAGAAATAAAAAACATCCAACTCCCTGAAAGGAAAGCTATTCTCATCTTAAAAGGAATCTGCACTTCTAGGTCTCAACTGTCTATCAAAAGAGTCTAGGCTCTGTAAATCCACCTCTTCAACTATGGTAGTACTGAAACTCTCCCTGGCATATCTATCTCTCCCCACTTCATCCTCATCCTCAATGGCCATTTTAAGCCTCGATTATGCTTCACCTCCTGGGTGCATGAGTTCTGATGCAGCCTCTTTCAAACGCCTCTCCTTCTTGGCTGCTGTGATGTGATGCAATGTTTGTCTTCTTCTAATTTTTAGCTTCATTCCTTTTTGATTCTCCCTTCCCTATAGTGAGTAGGCCCGTATGTGAGAACATTGGGACGTTTGGGACCAGGTATCAACATCTTCCCGTTCACCACTCCACTACTGGGAGCTTGTCTACTCCTGAGGCCCCACAGCCTCTTCACATAGATGACTTTCAAGATGCATTTCTAACATCAGCCCTTCATGACCATAGGCTGCTGAACTTCTTCATCTTTATGTATCACTATAGTTTTTTAATAATTAACAGACTTTACTTCTTGGAGAAGTTTTTAGAGAACTGAGCAGAAAGTGGACAGTTACTATGTCTGGCCTCCTCTTCCACGTTCCCCTATTATTACCATCCTGCATGAGTATGCTACATTTGAGACAACAATCTACACTAGGATTCACTCCGTATTACACAGTTCTATGGGTATTTACAAATGCATGATGTCACCTGTCCATCATCTCCATCATCACAGTATTGTGAAGAATACTTTCTCTGTCCTAAAATCCTGTGCTCCACCAACTGTAATACCTCTAAATCCAACTTGCCATTTTTCATTTTGTTATTATTATTTTTTTTTTGAGACAGAGTCTCACTATGTTGCCCTTCTTAGAGTGCTTTGTGTCACAGCTCACAGCAACCTCCAAATCTTAAGTGATTCTCTTGCCTCAGCCTCCCACATAGCTGGGACTATAGGTGCCCACCACAATGCCTGGCTATTTTCTTGTTGTAGTTGTCATTGTTGTTTAGCTGGCCCAGGTCGGGCTCAAATCCACCAGCCTTGGTACATGTGGTTGGCGCCATAACCAGCCCCATAACCACTGTGCTATGGGTGCCAAGCCAACTTGCCATTTTTCAACCAACCAGATTTCTTTATACATACCTCCATTTGAAGGCTTAAAATCTCGAATTCAGGGGTGGTGCCTGTGGCTCAGTGAGTAGGGCACTGGCCCCATATACTGAGGGTGGCAGGTTCAAACCTGGCCCCAGACAAACTGCAACAAAAAAATAGCCAGGCATTGTGGCAGGTGCAAGTAGTCCCAGCTACTCGGGAGGCTGACACAAGAGAATCGCTTAAGCCCAGGAGTTAGAGGTTGCTGTGAGCTATAATGCCACAGTACTCTACTGAGGAGGTTAAAGTGAAAAACAAACAAACAAACAAAAAAAACTGGAATTCAAGGTTTACTCCTTTTTTCCTTCCTTTTCATTCATTCTACTTGTGGCATCTTGTGTGTTTCCTCTTCCTTCTACTTAACACTGCTGTTCTAGTCTACTGTACATTGTGACTTAATTCAAGCAGGGAACTTGCCGTATGTGACTTTGTAAAACAAGTCCGAGGTCCCAAAATAAAAATTAGTTTTCCAACAATGAAAAATGACTTCACATCTCATCACCAAGAGCTCACTCCTGTAATCTGTCCATAAGAAGAGCAGGTGTTACATTACAGCAGTTTATAGTGTGACTTTTTTTTTTTTTTTTTTTTTTTTTTGAGAAAAGTCTCACTTTGTCACCCTTAGTAGAGTGCTCGGGCATCACAACTCACAGCAACCTTAAACTCTTGGGCTCAAGTGACTCTCTTGCCTCAGCCTCCTGAGTAGCTGGAACTATAGGCGCCCGCCACAACACCCAGCTATTTATAGAGGCAGTGTCTTGCTCTTGCTCTGGCTGGTCTCAAGCTCCTGAGCTCAGGGAATCCTATCTTGGGCCCCCAGAGTGCTAGGATTATAGGTGTTGAGCCATCATGCCTGGCCCATTGTGACTATTTTTGATATTAAAATGCTAGATTTTTCTTCACTTCTTATATGAGATATACCTGCAGTGAATTAAATAGTCCAGGAAAACAAAGAGCTACAATGGTAATCATTTATAGCATCTCTGAATGCCTTCAGATCAATGTAAGAACTTAATGTTGTAATATTTGTAGCATTCATCAAGATAGCAATTTAAATATTTCCTCAGTTACAAAATTAAATGTTACGCACCATTTTGTAAACACTCTTTATACTTAATTCTTGAAATGTCAGTATGGTTTTAAGTATGGAATACACATAGATTCTATAACCATATGCATAACCTTGTATTTCAAGCATGTGGAGATTTCAAAAGTCACCTCTGCTTTTGAGTAAATTATACATATTACAGGTTTTTTGTGTTTTTTTTTAACCAGACAAAAGGTATATTACTTTCTTACCCTTAAATAAGGGTAATAAGAAAAAGTAAGCTATGCCTTAGCAACTATCTCTTGGTAGATTCTAAAGCCAAGTCTCATTTGCAGGAAATGAGAATGCAAACATGAAAATAAAATTTAACATAGTACTTACCAAAGCACCTAACACACATGGACTGAGAATTAACAACCAAGAAAAGAAAAGCTGGCAAATGAATGTTTAATGCTGGTGAGCTGAATAGTTGTACATTCTGGGCCTAAGACCGCAATAATTCGAAACCATTCAACAATGCTAAAAATCTCTGGCAATGTCTGTTTAATGCCTCATTTTTTCTCCTGAACAAATCTCTTAAATATCAGTTAGCTTCTGCTTTTTCTTTATGCTAAAAGTCCCTGTGGTCAGGGGCTATGATTTTAAGGCAAGACGTCATTTCACAGGGCCCCCAATCTGGCTTATGGCAGCTCAGTACTGAAGCTGCATTTGGTTCAGAGCATCTCTAAAGAAGCCTCTCTAGAGTGAACACAATGCCAGACCAGTTGAAATTGTGTCTCAAAATAAAAAGGGAAAAAGTTCACTTTTAAGGACACTTTTGTATTTAGAATGTGTTTATTGAAAGCTTTCCAGTTTGAGGGACCCAATAAAAAAAGAGAAACTAGATGCAAATACTAGTCCTATAAACACAGAAACTATTGTACTCCTCTATTTAACTGTTATATCAGTACACTTGGAAAGCTACAAAACTCATTATATGAAATTGGTTAATAGCATAGAAAATTTAACGGCAAAACACATGGAGATTACACTTCAAAATTAAACTTAGCTTCCCCATCCCCCACCTCCCTTGTCAGAACAGGGAGGCTTCTAAATTTTATAGCTTTTCAAGTTGGCTCTACTTATTTCTGTCTTTACACTTTGAACACAAGTTGTGATACTAACTTTTCTTCTCAGCCAGGAATCTGTTGTAGTTTAGTATCATTAAAACAGGCATTCTTCCCCCCCCCCCAAATGACTATAATTATTTTATATGTTCTTGCAAAAAATAAAAAGCTAAATTTAAACAAAATGTTTCACCAATGTCTATAATACACTATATGTATAGGTGGAGTGGTCATTGTACCAGTAGAATATTATTAAGGTGCTTTTCCTCTAAAAATGTATTATATCTCTTTGCCCTTGTTATGGACCAGCATCTGTTCTTTCTTCCCATGCGTGAACAGAAGTTCTTGCTGCTGCTTATCATAGTATTTCAGGATGCATTTTCTTAAATATGTTAAACAAAGATGCCAGAAATTGAATTTAGGAAAAACCAGAGAGTGGAACTGTGTACAAATACATATATAGTCCTCAGGTGTCTCCTCAGTACTACAACTGGTACTAAGCACCAATAGTAACTAAGGTAAACGGCAGATAATAATCTGACATACTAACAACAGATACTTCTCATAAGTAAACCACAATTTCACACAGAGCACCTGGGTATGACTTCAGGTAAAAGTTACATCTGAGTTGGTTTTTGAAGGATTGGCAGAATTTTAATATTGACACATGGAGAACAGGGGTGTGGCAGATGCTGATATGAACACAAGTGTGAGAGTGGGACAGCACATAGTTCGTGGAGTAAGTATTTACTAAATGACTAAAGATAAATAAAATTTGTATCTATTCCTACATACTATGGGATATTCCTTAAATTGATGCCATGAATCTCTGTTAAATTATTGGTTATAGATTGAACTGTTCCCCAAATACTGAGATAATTTTAGTATTCAGTGTCAATAAATGGATGCATTTTTATTAAACTAATTTTACATATCTATCTGTTACAATCATGCCATTTGCTATAGTTGGGACCTGCACTGAGTCAGCTGTGAAACATGATACTCAAATACTGTATTTGACTAAGAATACATAAATGTAAAATTACTCCCTAAAACCTGCTTCCATAGCTAAGAACCGCTCTCCTGGTTCAAGGTCCATATTCTCTGTCACACATAGTTACAAAATGTCCAGTTTCAGGTTTTTTTCTGTTTTTGAAAAGAGAAAAATTACAAGGCAATTTGAGTGTAAATTCTTTGTGACTTTTAAAAAATTCTTCCAGTTTTTCACAGTTGTCTTACCATATCTAATTAGTTAAAAAAAAAAAAAAAGAAAAAAAAAAAAGAAAAGAAAAAGAAAAACACCACTCACCTTTTAGTCTTTCCAAAGCATACAAATTACTTTCACTTAAAAAGAAACTCCCCTACTTCCTGCACATGCATTTCATCATTTTATGTAATGGTTCACATTATGTGGTTCTAATAACTTGCACCTCCAGTGAGGTGGTAACCGACCAAGGGGGGCATTGCATGAATGGGAAATAGAACTTCTCTTTTTCTTCTTTCACAACTGGAAGAGTTTCAATGTGTTGGTGGAAGGTTTACTTTTAGGATGAAATTGAATATAAGTCTATTTTTTCAGACTTATCTATCACTAAATTATAATCTAGCACCTCAGCCCTCTAATTTTCCAACTCAGTCAGAACTGACACACATCCTGACAATGAATTTTAGGAGTCAGGTTTCCAGTTGCTTCTCAGGCTGTCTTTCTCCACTGCATTTGAGAAACAGTTCTCAGCAGAGTGAACATTTATCATCTCCCTAGATTTGGTGTAGAAAACAAAGCTCACTCAGGACTGCTGCATTTTCTAATGAAAACATGCAATTCATCTCTCACAATACTAAAGTCTATTTATTTATTTTAATTGGCAAGCATTTAATGAGCACAAGTCACCCTGTCTCTCAAAGCTTCAGCCTCCCCTGGATGAGCAAGATAAGAAATGTAGCTGCTGGTCTTGGGAGTGCCTCACACTTCCTGTATTGAAACTGGGCATCAATCATGCACTCTAATAACTTGTTCACCACAATTACACATTGTGTATACTGTAAAGACAAGTTCTCAGATGACATATGCTTATGTTAAACAACAATAGGAAGTGTCTTTCAGAAGGGCAAAAATGTTTAAAGTTCTGTTGGTCATGTAATGAATCTTTCATTAGTATAAGTTACCAAATAAAGTGCATTTCTAATATTTTAAAGTAGTCAAGTAACACTTCCTGATCTTCAGGCTTCAAAGTGCATTGTTAAGTCTCCTAATAGCAAATCCAAGTTCTCTGGCCAGAAGAAGGAGGAACATCCCAGATGTAATTCTTTTATGATCATTCTGAAACTTCTGGCCATCTCCCAAGAGGAGAGTACCATCCACAGGTGGAGATGTGGCAGGTAGATTTTAAAAGCAGCTCTGGTTAAAGTTTACCTGTGTGAATTGCAAAAAGAGTTATGTGTTTGGCCAATGGCAAAGAGCTATGGGGCAATGTGGGCAGCCTCAGGGAATTTGGCTCAAAGCTGAGAAGCAAAGGAATTCTTCTTGCAGTCAGAACATTAACTCACTCCAGGCGAGCAAGTCTGGACAGTCTAGCAGACTTGTTTAAAGCCTTGGAGAGTGAGATAGGGCTCCACAGCCATCCTAGAAGAGGAAGCACAGCTTCTGCCTGAACCTCAAAGAGTAACTATTGCACAGAAGTGGAGCCCCCAGACAGGCATAAACTGCACCCACAAATGTTAATTCTCTTTCCATAAGTCAGATTTCTTTTCTGTTTATAAATTGGATGCATTTTATTCAGACAATAGCCCAATGTTTTCCTATAAACAGACCTCAAGAAACCTGAGCCAGATTAGGGCTCAGATTTCAGGCTCCTCTGTGGCCGAGTGGAAGTGCAGTTTTCTAAGGGTCAAGATCTCTGTAATTTATGATCCTGAAAGATTCTTTCTGCTGCTTCTGTGCAGGATTAATTCAGATTTAGGTAGCTGTATGCTTTTAAGGAAGATCTTAGAATCATGAGCCCTTTTATGTTTGCTGAAACTATCCCCTGATAGCACACTATGGTGATTCTTGATATGATTTACTGGGAATTTTATGAAGGTTAAATTTTCCAAGCACAGATAGAGATGAGGCAGCTGAAGCAGAGCCTGGAAGTGGAGAAGCCCATACAAATGTGATTGATGGGGGACTATTCCCTAGCTCCAAGACACACACATTTCCTTGTGAGATGTTCAGTTTGTCCATTCAGCAAATCTCCTCACTAGGGATAATCCCCCGACCCCCACCCAGGGCCCAGGGATGATTATTTTTTAGGCAAAAATCCACATAGCACTCCCAGGTGTTCAGGAACCTGTCACACAACTCCTTTAATGATAAAGTGGGTTGCTGCACCTTAAATCATATATAACATCCTTGAAAAATTACTGGAAAGAGGCTTATGTTAGTGATACAGGACTGATTTGAGAGTTAGGAAGTAATACCTGCTGTGAGTATCTCTGACCTGACTGTGCAGGACTGAGCTGGTGTCACCACTTGGATGTCTCAGAATCATGTAACTGCATTTATCACCCTTCCTTTGGTAAACGACTCACCTGAGCTTTGCTCGGACCAGGTCTGCACAGTGGTTTCCCATTGTTTTCTGTTCCCATTGTTTTCTGTTACTGATTTTTACTTGTTATAGATGCTATATATGCAGTTCATGTTCTAAAATCAGGACTTCTGGCATAAAATAAACAGTTGGCTTGGCCACTGTTTGGCCATGGACAAGTTACTTCACCTCTGGGTGCCTTGGTTTTGTAACATGGGGACGATCCGATGGGTTTAGGAGTTGGTGGGTGCAAAGTAAGTTAGTATAATATGTATAAAGCAACTTAAAACACCAAATGGTACATAACAAGGCCTATTGTTACTATGATTACTGTAGAACACGCTGCATCACCAGAAAATTTTTTACCTTTTAATTTCCTTAGGAAATGTGTTATGTTTTCCTAAAGATCTGGATGCTCTATTGGAAACAGCCAACTTTGTTTTCAAGAAGAATTATTCATGCTTTGTTCTCCTACATCAAAAAAAGTGGTACTTTGTTGCTCAATAAGATTACCCTGCTTTACAATGGCTTTATCTGCCATCAGTGAGAGCACTTGATATCCCTGAATCTGAGGGTGGATTGCAGAGAAGTCCTTAAAAATACAGAGAAATTTGCAGGGGAAAGGTCCTTGTTCATCTAAATGCATTTCAGGCTGGGAGCAAACCCACATGACTTCTCTCTCCAGTACACACCTGCCCTCCAATGCAGCAGACTTATGTAAAATTATTTTCAAGTGACCTACTTCTGTCTGGCCCAAAATACAGCCACGAAAATGATTCTATGTTTGGGGAGGGAATCCAGGTAGACATTTAGACTTTGGTAGGAATTCATTTGTTAATACTATTGAAAGAGTTAAAAATATGCTGCTCTGTACTATTTTCAATTAAGGGCTCTTAAAAAATAAAAAATAACAAATAAAAAAACAATAGCAGGCACAAGAAGATCACTCTGACCTCTATTCTTATTCTCAAAGGCAGGAGATGAAATTCTCATGTAAAAGATTCCCTCCCTTTAACCGTAAGGAAAGTAACATCCACTATAACATCCCTCCCTTCAAATATTGCACAGCAATTTGCTATTATTTTCTTACTAAAGAGAAAATACACAAGGGCTAAAAGTATTTGAAGGAATACTTGAGGACAATTTCCCTGTTCTCGCTAGAAATCCAGGTAATAGAGGCACAACAGGCTCATTGTAGGATTCATGGCCAAGAGATATTCACCACAACATACAGACACCAGACTGGCCAAAGTTAACACAAAAGAGGAACTCCTACAAACCTTGAAGTGAAAGTATCGGGTAATTTACAAAAGAAAATCCATCAGACTAACTGCAGATATTTCAAATGAGAGTCTATGAGCCAAAAGGAACTGGGGCCCAACATTCTCAGTCTTCACAAAGAGAATCATGGCCAGACTAGAACTGTGTATCCTGAAAACCTAAGTTCCTTACTTGAGGGAGAAATAAATACTTTCTCAGACAAGCAAACGCATAGGGAATTTGTCAAGACCAGATCAGCCTTGCAGGAAGTATCAGATCAGCCCCATACACTGATTAGCACAATAGACAGCAATCATTGTAAAGCCATCTAAAATGCTAAAACTCAGAGCCACATACAATGGCTCCAGAGGGAAAACAAAGCAGTGAAGTTCTACTCAACAGGATGAATAGAAATCAACCTCACTTATCAATTCTTTCCATAAATGTGAACAGATTGAACTCCCTTCTATAGAGAAAGAGGCAGGCTGAATGGGGAAAAGCAAACAAACAAACAAACAAACAAACAAAAAACTATACACATATAAGCAAAGTATTCTATTGCCAGGAAATGACATACCTAATGCACAAGGACTCATTCATACTCAAAGTGAAGGGAGAAAACAATATTCCATGCAAATGCAAACAAATAAAAACGCTAATGTAGTCACTCTCATACGGGGTAACACAGACTTCAAAGCAACAAGAGTGAGAAAGACAAAGATAGTTATTATGTAATGATAAAGGGAAAAATTCAACATAAAGACCTAACAATTCTAAATGTTTACGCAGCTAACACAGGTGTACTGAGATTTATAAAAGCAAACCCTACTAGATCTTAACAAAGTGATAAACAGATTCCTAATAGCCAGGGACTTTAACATCCCAATGATAGAACTAGACAGATCCTTTGAGCAGAAAATAAGCAAAGATGGCTTAGCACCTGTAGCACAGTGGTTATGGTGCCAGCCACATACATCCAGGCTGGTGGTTCGAACCCAGTCCAGGTCAGCTAAACAAAAATGACAACTGCAAAAACAACAACAAAAATAGCCAGGCAGGCACCTATATTCCCAGCTACTTGGCAGGTTGAAGCAAGAGAATCCTTAAGCCCAAGAGTTTGAGGTTGCTGTGAGCTGTGACAACAAAGTGAGACTCTGTCAAAGAAAGAAAGAGAGAGAAAGAGACAGAGAGAAAGAGAGAAAGAGAGAAAGAGAGAAAGAAAACAAGCAAAGAACTGAGGGCAACAAAGTGAGACTCTGTCAAAGAAAGAAAGAAAGAGAGAAAGAGACAGAGAGAAAGAGAGAAAGAATATAAGCAAAGAAACACAGGACTTAAAGGAGACTCTAGCCTAACAGACATTTATAGAACATTCTACCACCAAACTACTGAATATACATTCTTCTTATCACTATATGGAACATTCTCTAAAACTGAACACATTTTAGGCCACAACACATGTCCCAACAAATTAAAAAAAACTGAAATAATACCACATATATTCTCAAACCACAGTAGAATAGTATTAGAAATCAGAGCCAACAGAAACACTCATCTATGCAGAGTCATGGAAACTAAACAACTTACTGCTGAATGACAGCTGGGCTAAAGAGGAAATTAAGATGGAAATCAGAAGAACCTTTGAAGTAAATGATAAAGGGGATACAAGTCATCAAACTATGTACAAGTTAGCAAAAGCAGTCGTAATAGGAAAATTCATTGCTCTAAAATGCCTGCATAAAAAACAAAACAAAACAAAAAACCAGGAAAATTGCAAATCTAATGAATTGCATCAAAGAATAAGAAAAAGAAGAGCGAACCAACACAACAGAATAAATTAAGATCAGAGCAGAGCTAAGTGAAAGTGAAAGAATTATGCAGAAGAGTAATGAAACAGAGTTATTGCTTTGAAAAGACCAAGAAAATTGACAGACCTCTTACTAGATTAACCAAAAACAGAAAAGGGCCCTAATAATCAGGAATTAAAAAGGAGATATTATAACTAATACTACAGAAATACAAAACATAATCTCTGAAAACTATAAAAACCTCTATGAACATAAACTGGAAAATATTGAGGAAATGGACAAATTCTTGGAAACACACAATCTCTGTAGGCTTAATCAGGAAGAAACAGAACTCCTAAACAGACCAATATCAAGTAATGAAATTGAAGCAGCAATAAACCTTCCAACGAAAAAGTCCCAGACCAAATGGTTTCAAAGCTGAATTTTATCAGACCTACAAAGAGGAGCTGGTACCTATATTGCAGAAATTATTTCATAACATCAAGAAGGAAGGAATCTTCCCTAACTTGTTCAATGAAGCCAGTATCACCTTGATACTAAAGCCAGGAAAGGATACAACAAAAAGAGAAAACTTACAGACAAATATCCCTTATAAATATAGATGCAAAAATTCTCAATAAAATTCTAGCCAAAAAAATTCAGCAGCACATCAAAAAAATAATCCACGATATCCAGTGGGCTTCAGCCGAGAGATACAGGGATGTGTTCAACATACACAAACCTATATATGTGATTTGCCACATAAACACAAGGAAAAACAAAGACCTTATGACCATTTCAATAGATACAAAGAAAGCATCTGACAACTCTTCCCAGTTAGGGCTTTGCCTAATTTCATCCTCTGGGGAAGCTGGCTGGACATTCCTTATGTGAAAGGTGATTTAGTATGTTTACCACTCTCCTTTCCAGCCTCCAGTCATCATGGCTATTACACAATTGAACAGACTGTCTCAAATGTTTCCAGGCGGAAACGACACACACAGCCTTCATATTGAATGATTTCCAGTAGTTCCAGTGGTAACTAGATCCTAACTATTTTAGCCCTTAATCCTAATAAGTTATTTTTCTCTTTTATCTTATTTTATTTATTTATTTATTATTATTATTATTTTTTTTTTTTTTGAGACAGAATCTCACTATATTGCCTTCGGTAGAGTGCTGTGGTGTCATAGCTCACAGCAACCTGAAACTCTTGGGCTTAAGCGATTATCTTGCCTCAACTTCTCAAGTAGCTGTGACTACAGGCTCCTGCCAGAACGCCCGGCTATTTTGTTGTTGTAGTTGTTATTGTTGCTTAGCAGGCCTGGGCCAATTTCGAACCCACCAGCCCTGGTGCATGTGGCCAGACCCTAACCACTGAGCTATGGGCACTGAGCTATAAGTTATTTTTTAGCTCACATAACAAAATCCAAAAACCAGAGATGTTGGCGTGGATGTGGAGAAAGGGGCACACTTCAAAACTGCTGGTGGGAATGCACACTAACACATTCCTTCTGGAAGGATGTTTAGAGAATACTTAGAGACCTAAAAATAGACCTGCCATTTGATCCTATAATTCCTTTACTAGGTTTATACCCAAAAGACCAAAAATCACAATACAACAAAGACATCTGTATCAGAATGTTTATTGCAGCCCAATTCATAATTGCTAAGTCATGGAAGAAGCCCAAGTGCCCATCGACCATGAATGGACTAGCAAATTGTGGTACGTGTATACCACGGAATATTATGTAGCCTTAAAGAAAGATGGAGACTTTAGCTCTTTCATGTTTACATGGATGAAGCTGGAACATATTCTTCTTAGCAAAGTATCTCAGGAATGGAAGAAAAAGTATCCAATGTACTCAGCCCTACTATGAAGCTAAATTATAGCTTTCACATGAAGACTATAACCCAACTATAGCACAAGACTATGAGGAAAGGACCAAGGAAGGGGAAGGGAGGGGGGAGGTTTTGGTGGAGGGGGGGTAATGGGTGGGGCCACGCCTATGGTGCATCTTAGAATGGGTATAGGCGAAACTTACTAAAGGCAGAATACAAATGTCTACATACAATAACTAAGAAAATTCTATGAAGGCTACATTGAACAGTTTGATGAGAATATTTCAGATTGTATATGAAACCAGCACATTGTACCCCTTGATTGTACTAATGTACACAGCTATGGTTTAACAATAAAAAAAAAAAAAGGAAAACAAAAAAAAGTAGCTGGGCTTTGTAGTCCAAGCTACTTGGGAGGCTGAGGCAAGAGAATCACTTGAGCCCAAGAGTTCAAGGTTGCTGTGAGCTGTGACGCTATAGCACTCTACTGAGGGCAACATAGTGAGATTCTGTCTCAAAAAAAAAAAAAAAAAAAAAAAAGCATTGTTAAAAGGAAAAGAGGGGCCAAGTGAAGTGGCTCACACCTGTAATCCTAACATTTGGGAGGCTGAGAGGGGAGGAATAAAAAAAATAAATAAAAAGGGTTCTCTGGAAACCACCCTAGCTCAGGGCCCCCTCCCCCAAGCAGAATCACAGCAATTTGATGAGTTAATCCTAAAGCTTCATTTTACAGGTCTATTATTCAAGCTGTGATTAACACCAGTTACACCTCTCCCCAAAGCAAGCAGTCCAACAAGCAAAAAAACATGCATGAGAAGACTGGGCTTAGCTCTCGCTCATAAAAAAGTGAACATTCCAAATTTAGTCTTCAAACGTCCTATAGGCCTATAAACCAATCTTCACCCAGTGGTGTGGAAGCTCAGTCTTTCCCTGACTTGACAGAAAAATATTTGGGGTGGGGAAAGCGTGGGAAGGCTCTGTGGTTCAGTTATGGGTTCACTCATCACCATTACCTCTAACTAGCTACTCTGGGTCTGAAAATGTCTTAGACCAACTTCTAAGACATTTTCTAAGTAAGTTATGACTTTCAGTTTTAAATACTGTCTGCATGTTTCTAAATTTATGTAGAAAGGGTATAAAAGCTGTATTTTGCATCCTTTATTCGCTCAAGCAACATGTATTAAGCATCTCCTATTGTTTTAGGTGTGGGGAACAAACATGAATAAGACCCAGACACTCAGAAATCCAAGTTCCTAAGGTCCTTGTTTCTGCTCAAGTGGGAAATTTCCATGTCTTGCATTGGCCTCATCCAGAGAGGTAAGTAACCTGGTGAACATTCAAAGACTCACCTGCTCCCTGATGTCTTCCCACCAGCACATCTGCTCCCACCATGCAGCCCATTCCCAGGATGCAGACGACGATGCCAATAAAATGCACAGCCTTGTACCGGATCAGCAGGAAGAACCAGGAGAGCAGGATCACAACTGGGATCACAAAACAGTCCAGGAGCTGTCGAGAAGGAGGAAGATAAACAACAGGGTTCAGGGCGAAGCCTTCCATGTTAGCTCTGTAGAAAGGGCTGTGTATTTGCCTTGTACCTGAGTTTTTGTGTAGACCCAGAATTGATGCAATTAAACAGTCTCTGTAATAAATGCAAATTAACTTAACTTTTCACTTAATTGTAAATATCTCCTTAGCCTTGAGAAGAAAGGGAGAAGGCAAATCTCCCCAGCGGTAGGCTGGTAGTGAAGAGTCTCCTGTCTCTACTGTGCTGGGGTAGCTTTGCCTCCGTCTTCTTCAGAGCTGTGAGTGGCTCCAGGGGAGCACCTGGGAGAATAATCTGAGCCATTTTAGAATGTCATGCTGATTTGGGAATTGATCTGCATATGAGAGATATGAGTGCAGAGATCTAATAATGTTTTATAAATTGTTAGAATTTAGACAAAAGAGAAATTTAATTTATCCCACGTACTGTCTCCCACTACCAGTAAAAGTTAATCTGTCTATCACTCCATTTTTTCTGAAACAGGGTCTCACTCTGTTGCCCAGGCTGAAGTGCAGTGGCATGATCATGGCTCACTGCAGCTTTAAACTTCTAGGCTCAAGTCAGCCTTTTGCGTAACTGGGACAATAGGTATGTACCACCTTTCTCAGGTAATTTTTAAATTTTCTATAGAGACAGGGTCTCTCTCTATTGTCTAGGTTGGTCTGGAGCTGCTGGCTTACAGTGATCCTCCTGCCTAGACCTCTCAGAGTGCTGAGATTACACACAGAAGCCACCGTGCACAGCCAATGTTATTGTTATTGTTAGGGTTTAAAAACTTTTTTTTTTTTTTTTTTTTTTTTTTAAGGAATAGGGCCTTACAGTGTCACCCTGGCTGGAATATAATGGTATAATCATAGCTCACTGCAATCTTAAACTCCTGGGCTCAAGCAATCTTCCCACCTCAGCCTCTCAAAGTGCTGGTATTCTAGGCACTAGTCACCAGGCCTGGCATTTCACTCTTAAAAAAAATTGCTCTAAATATAGGTACAAATATTAGCTATGCAAGTTTACAAATACTTTTAATAAAACTCTTGTGAAAAAAGTTTTAAACAAAGATTGAACAAAGTATAGAAAAAATAACTTTGGTTTCATTTTTTATATATTTTACAAAAAATAGTAAGATTCCGTATGACATAGAAACCCTAGGAGCTGATGAGTACACCCCAAACAAGTGGAGAGACAATGTGACAAAATGAGAAGACCCCTGTGTTAGGAGCCAGAAGACCCTAATTTGAGTACTACACCCCTCCTCATATAGCAGTGTGACCTTACAGAAATCACCAATTCAGAAAACCTCCATTTTCTATTAGTACACTGAAAATAACAGCCTCATCAAGTTTCCCCAAAGATTAGCATGAAGCTCAGACAGAAAACATGAAAATATTTGTGAATTATGAGGCCCTCAATGCTGGCCTGTAACCCTGCTTCCAAACACATGCCCTGAGCTCCAGAGCTGGTTTAATCTCCACCACACCATGGTGAGAGCACAGGCTAAGCTGTCTCAGAAAGGTTTTCCGCACAGGACTTCAAACTCCATGTACCAAATGAGAAATCTGTGATTTGCCTAAATGCCTCATACAACTCCTTGCTAGAATACCAAACAAGTGGCCTCTGTCAGCCAGCACTCAACACAAAGGATAAAGGAACTTAATGAACCTTTACTCTTACTGCCCACATCCTGTTGATCACCAAATTCTGATCCATATTCCAGGCATCTCTCAATCTACTCACATTACCCCCTTCCACTTCTGCCACAGAGACTAAGTGAGCATCCTCTCCTACCTGGCGTAAGCCCTTCTTTCCTGTTTCAAGGCCTACACTAATGTACTCTCCGCCCTTGGAATGCTCCACCTCAATTTATGAATTTCTTGCCTCCTTTTCTTCCTCATTAAGAAACACTTTTGGGGGACCAGGTGCAGCGGCTCATGCCTGTAATACTAGTCGGTATGAGGCCAAGCTGGGTGGACTGCCTGAGCTCAGAAGTTCAAGACCATCGTGAGCCAGAGCAAGACCTTGTCTCTAAAAATAGCAGGGTGCTGTGTTGGGCACCTGTAGTCCCAGTTATTGGGATGCTAAGGCAAGAGGATCACTTAAACCTGGGAGTTTAAGAGTGTTGTGAGCTGTGATGCCATGTCACTCTACCAAGGGTGACAAAGTGAGACTCTGCATCAACAATAAACAAATAAACAAATAAACGAACACTTTTGGATCCCCAGGCTAGGTCAGGTCCTGTTTGATGCATTCCTTGCACCCTGTGCTTTCCCTTTGTAGTACGAACTAACTGATACTATGAAAATATTGGCATGAGGTTTGACTTTCCCATTTGTGCGAAAGTCCATGAGGATGGAACTATATTCCCAGCACCCAGAATGCTGTTGGGCTCAAGAGAAATATCCACTAATAGCTATTAAACAAATATAGACAAAGATTTTTAATGATCAGAAACATCAAAATGGCATCTCCAAGATTCATTATAGGCTGAAAAAAGTTTGCATATCCACCAAGAATCCCTGAAGATCAGAGCAGCTTCTTAACTCTGTAAACAGCACTCAGAATCCTCTCTATTCCCAAAGCTTTTTGTGACCGGAGCAGACCCTCATGATTCTCTGTGCTCTCGTCCTCTCCTTTGCAAAATGAAACAAGCACTCAGAATAGTAAGCTGTCTCTGGAGTTGGGGTGAGATGATAAGGTAAGGAAAGATCATGTGAATGCTAAGTAGTAATGTAATGGCTGGGGGCTGAGCCCAAAGGTCACAGCACCCTGCAGGGGCCATGTGTGGCAGTCAGGGGTATGGTAGGCAGGACTGTATCATACTATAGCACCCAGTTGCCCACTGAAGTTAATTACAATGTGAGTTAATGATGCTTCTTGATGTGGTAGTGTACTCTAAGGCAAGTTTTACAGCTAGCCTCAGATATTACTTAAGTATATTAGGAAATTTCGTTGTTAGTGAAAATGTTCACTGGGCATAAAACAGTTGGTGTTTTGTGTTAAAAATTTTAAATGACTGAATCAAGTTGAAATAGTTAGCTCAATGCTTCACAGTGGGGAAGCCCTTGGTCAGTGGAGCTGGCAGTCTCCATTCCTGAGTTATTGAGGGCCAAGCAAGTCAACATCCGATCATTGGGGAGGGCTGACATGAGCCTTTTTGGTTCTTAGTGTCATTAGAAAATCCAAAACACACACAGAGTCCTGAGATCTATTGAATTAATGGTTTGACTTGAACAATTCTTATTTGTAAGTGTTAGGTGGTTCTGTAGGCAAGGGAAGGGGAAGAAGGAAACAATCCAGCGAGGGTTTCAGAACATTTGAGAGAGGGATGATTGGTAGTCAGCATCCAGTGGGGGCCCAAGAATTAGTGGCTGAGTGACTTGCCGAATGGATGGACGTGCAGTATTACTATCAGAAGAGACATTAAGATAATCGAGGCTGATAAAGTTGTTTGAGGTGAGATAATTCTTCATTTTGCAAGCTCCCTGTGCTCTCTGCAGGGTTAGCATTGTTGGGTCCTGACCATTAAACACTGCTACACATTTGCAAAGGCCCCTGGAGGGCAGCGTCTCCCCAGTTTAAAGCCTTTATTTAAAAGTTGGGGGAAAAGTCTCCTAGAGGTGAAATGATGTGCTGGAGGTCACACAAGTTGTTATCATCAGTGGTAGTTACATCATACTGAAGTTTTTGGACAATATTTTAATGAAGGTAAATGACAGGAATATTTAATTGCTACACCTGGAGTTCTCACCATGGCATCTGTAACTGTAGAAAAGAAACTGCTTGGCACAGTAAATAGACTATTGGTTTTTGGTGATTTTTGCCTTCAGCCTTGCCCCTGTGGTCGTGTAATGTAAAATGTACTGATAAGATAATTTTCCAGTAGTTTTCTGGCAGCTTAACTCCTTAGCAAAGTGATTATTAGAGTAACAAAAAAAGAGAGAGAGAGAGAGAGAGAGCGCGCGCCATTATAATAGATGCCTACCACGGGGAATGTTAAAAAAGAAAGAAAAAAAAAATCTCTGATTCTTTCATTAATCTGTTTAGCTTTTTCTTTGCATATATTGTCCTTCCCAAAAGGAAATTATAAAATATCAGTACCAAAAAATAAACAACTGAATATTATTTCATAACTACTTTATGCTCCGAAAAACTCAAAGAATTTTAAAAATACTTTAGAAAGTTTCTTTTTATATTTACATAGCATTTCCCCCCAAGAATTTATATTAATTTTACTCTCCTTGTATCACTGATCCTCAAATATATCCCAGAGAAGTTCTTGATCTCCAAGGGTACATGTCGGATCTATTAAGTATAGAGTATAAATGTCTTAACACAATAATTAAGCAAATGAGATGAGGTACATATTAGCCAGCATGTTGTAAACCCTAATTCTATATAAAATCAGCACATTGTACCCAATAAATGCATTAATGTATACCTGATCTATGTGTTTATGATTTAATTAAAAAAAAGGAAGTCCTTGATCTCCATGTCTAATTTTATTGAGAGAGACACTGACGTACCCCATACAGAATGGCTGGTGCAAATCCTTTTAAAGCTGCAGTCCCCAACACCTGAGTCATGGACGGTATGAGGCCTGTTAGGAACTGGCCGCACAGCAGGAGGTGAGTGACGGATGAGTCAGGGAAGCTTCATCAGTTTTTACAGCTGCTCCCCATCTCTAGCATCACCACCTGGGCTCACCTGAGCTCCGCCCACCTCCTGTCAGATCAGGGGCAGCATTAGATTGTCATGATCTGAGGGGGAGATGTAAAGCATTTGAATTGTCCTGAAACCATCCCTCATGCCCTGTGGGTGGAAAAATTGTATTCAAAGAAACTGGTCCATGGCACTAAAAAGTTTGGGGACCCTTGTTCTAAAGTCATGGTGATGGCACCAGGATTATTATTTGAAAACTTGTAGTTTGAAATAACAATTACAGTTGGTCACATTAGGTTTACAACAACAGTTTGTAAAGCACATGTTATTTTTATGTTAAATTAAGTAAATCTTTATTTACAACAGCCCTGTAAGGGAGTTGTGATTGTACCCATTTTATAAACAAGAAAACTAATGGTCCAAGAAAATAACAAGCTAGTATTAGATTAGGGCTAAAAAAGCCTCTGAACTCCTAGATCAGAGTTCAAATGCAGCTTCCAAAAATTACTTAAATAAAAAAGCCCAAGTTGGCACAGTTTTTCAGACAACAGAAGACAGTCCACATTTAATAACATGAAAGTTTAGCTATTTAAATAGGGTGGCACAAAATGTATATGCATTTTAAGAAAGGAAAAAACTGTATTAAAATTGTAACATTCTTAAAGGTCTAGAAGCAGAATAGCTTAATCCTGGAGCCAGGTCCCCTGCGTTCAGATACCAGAGCTGAGGTTTATACCTTTATGATCTTGGATGAATTACTTAATCTTTCTGTCCTCAGTTTCTTCCTTGTCACCTGGGGATGGATGATGCAGTAGTACCCTCTCACAAGGGTGTCATGAAGGTTAAATGTATTAATATTTGTAAAGCACTTAAAATAGTATTCAGCACAGAATATATGCTTGCTATTTTTACCTATTAAATCAAGGTGGTTGGTTAGTTGGGCTCTGTTATACTTTTTGTTGTGTGTTTGAATTTTTTCAAGCATGACATTAAAATAATGTACTTTCAGAAAAAGAAATAAAGTCTTTGTTTCCTTTTAAATAAAAAAAAAATAAATAAAATTGTAACATTCTTTGAGCCATAGCATTCATGCAGGGGGTGTGCTGTACACCCTTACATTGAGCACATTAGGAAGGGCTCAACTACAACCTGAACTTTACCTTAGAAATGCAAACAGTGTAATCTAATCATTTGTACTCTCATATTAATCTGAAATAATAAATAAATAAAATAATAATACTCAATATATGCTGATAACAAAAGATGCATACAAGTCATGTTGAACACTTATAATTGCAGCAGTTGAATATGACTTGAGTGTTAGAATTTTAATAGTTTTTCCCTTTTTTAAAATGAGTGTACTTTTTTTTTTCTTTATTTTTTATTGTTGGGGATTCATTGAGGGTACAATAAACCAGGTTACACTGATTGCATTTTTTAGGTAAAGTCCCTCTTACAGTCGTGTCTTGCGCCCAACAGGTGTGGCACACACCAAAGCCCCACTCCCCTCCCTCTTTCCCTCTCTTTGCTCTTCCTTTCTGATTTCATTTCTTTTTCTTTCTTTTTTTTTTTTTTTTTTTTAAGCAGGAACTCAACTTTATTGCGTCAAGCAGCCGCTTTCTAACTATTATTCTTCACTGCCCTCCATAGCACCAATGACGGGTAAGACTCCCAAAGCTGGGACAACCTAAGACAGGATATGGAGAGGCTGCATGGTGGATTACGTTCATAGTACCCAAAGACGGGTAAGATCACTCTGCGTTCAGTCAACCTAAGACAGGGACCAAACCATTGATGTTTGTATCCCCATGACGGGTAAGACTGAAACTGCAAGAGCAGGCAACCTAAGACAGGG
>CAUYPK010095344.1:0-57857 GCA_963574355.1 Loris lydekkerianus | reverse complement strand
GAATGTAAATGTCTCCACACAATAACTGTGAAATTGCCAGGAAGGCTATGTTAACCAGTGTGATATAAATGTGTCAACCGGTCTGTGAAACTAGTATATGATGCCCCATGATCATACCAATGTACATAGCTATGATTTAATAAAAAAAAAAAAAAAAAAAAAGAACTTCTGTCCCCTTTGAGCTTTCCAGGGAGACTGCAATGAGAAAGGAGGATGAGGAGAGGCCCCTCCCATGGGGGGACACACAGCCCGGAGGGTCCTACCCTGAGCTGTTCATGCTCCCATTCTACAGACATTTGTTAAACAGCTACTATGCACTAGGCACTCTCACTCCGGCTCTTAGCAGGGCACCCATATACATTAGGCACTTAATTGTGCTCCCCCCTGCAGCAGCTGCTCCCCAGAAAACTTCCCTGAATCCGGCATCCTGGCAAATGGCTCAACTCAAGCCTTCGCACATGTGCACGCCTCAGTACAACAGCAAGAGGCTCCGAGGGCCCGGGAGATACCATCAGGATGACACTCTGCTCCCCACTGCAGTGATTCACAGCCCGAGACATCCCTCCCCAGGCTACTGCCAAGTTATCAGCCCCACAATCTTCAATTACCAGGCTTGTCACTCATCTCCAGCCATCAGAAGGAAGTGAGTGAGGAGATTAATGTCTTTTTAAAAACTGCTTTCATCCCTTAAAAGAATTCCTCCACAGATGCCATTTGCATTTCTAAGAGGAAAGGCAGAAGAGGCAACTGGAGGCTCAGCTGTGCCCCCAGCCCCTCGGCCATCTTTGATCAGTAGTGTCTCTCCAAGGCCTCCCCAGAGCTGTGAGGCCATGCCAGGAAACCCTCCCAGCTGAAGCCTGGGTGGGCTCAGGACCCACACCTGCTTCCCTGGGCTTCCCTCAAAAGAAGCGGGCAGCAGTGGTATAGGGCCAGCAGTGCCACAACGCAGCTCTCAAGTATTTCCTTCAGAGCGTCTGTTATGGGTTGAATTTTGTACCCGAAAAAGCTATGTTGAAGTTAACCCCCAGCACCTCAGAATGTGACCTCATATGAAAACACAGTCATTGCAGATATAATTAGTTAAGATGAGGCCACACTAGCATAAGGTGAGCCCCTGATCCAACAAGACTTGGGTCCTTAAGAGAAAAGGGAGATGTGGACACAGACACAGGAGAAGGCCACGTGAGGATGGACGCACAGACTGGCATGATGTGTCCACAAGCCAAGGAAAGCCAGGGGTTGCCAATCATCGCTGAAAGCCAGAGGACTTCAGAAAGGCCCTGATTTTGGATTTGCTGCTTCCAGAATTGTGAGAGAACACACTTGTGTGGTTTTAAGCACTCGGCTTGCCGTGCTTTGTGATAAGCAGCCAGATCACTGCCCCATCTCCTTCCTCTAAGGCATCTCCACTTGCCCAAGTCAGGGAATGAATACTGAAAACTGAGCAGAGACAAGCTCCATGATCGAGCTCAAGAACCAAACAGGTCCCTTCCCTCACCAAGGTGCTCCCAACCCCTCATGCTGGCTCTTTAATGAACACTGCTCCCAGCTTTGACCCCCACCAAAGCGTTAAAATATGTTCGCCTGAGACATAATTTTAGATGTATCCCTCACCCAGAAGTCCAACCTCCTGCTCAGTCTGTCCAGACACCATGCAACAGAGCCATGGGCAGATGGAAGGTAGAGAAAGCACAGGGTTCTCAGAAATTCCCCAGGCACTCTTAAGATAAATGCAAGTAGGGTGGGCATCACCAGGATCTGTGCCAGGCACACGTGTTGGACTAGACATGAAAACCGGGCCAGCTGACTCAGCCATGCTCTGCGGGGGCTCAGACCACTACCTCCTCGGTGCCTAGAATGGGACCAACAGGCAACAGGTGCTTCATATTCCCATCTCCTGTGGGGCAGAGAGAGGTGGTGAGGAAAGGAGGCGTAAAAACATGCCCAGAGGTATCACTAGGATAGTTCAGGAAAGCCCTTGTCCCCTGAGGGCTTCCCCCAGCAGCCACACACCCACTCAAGGCTGCCAATAGTCATCAGCACCAGGATCCACCAAGTGTGGGGCTGCCCTTCACTTCCCAGAGGGCAAACATCACTGCTGTGCCTGGTTGGAAAGAAGTAACAGTGCGTAAGCCTGAGACTCTGGGGACACAAGTTCAAATCCTGGCTTGTCTGCTTACTGTCTGTGTGAGCCTGAACAAGTGACTTAGCTTTGCTGTGCCTCAGTCTCCTCTGTAAAATGAAACTTTTGGGCTGGGGAGGATTAGAAGGATTAACACATGGAAAGCACTCAGTATGGTGCCTGGCACATGATATGTGCTTGGTAAGTGTAAACTGACACTATTTGCTATCATGATCCCATGTCCTTACAACTCCAGGGAATAGATCCTTCCATTTGCTTTGTCGGCATTCACTGATGCTTTTCACTGTATGGCGACACCCAACAGCTATTTACAGAGAATTATGCCTTGTGCCAGGGACACAGGGGAAAGTTATCGAGGCCCAAGGGGAAAAGCAAGCACAATACCCCAAAAATATGAGATGTAAGGCTTCATCATCAGTAGAGATGGAATGCCCGGGGAGGTCATGCTGGGGAAGGCATGTCAGACAAAAAGACCTTTGGGTTTTGAGGGCTGAATAGGAGTTTACAGATGAGTTTTGCCTAGTTCATAGTAGGTGTTCCAAAAATAGCTAACAACTAAATGAGGTATAGCAGAAAAGCCTTCCAGCATAAGAAGGGAAATGAGAATGTATGGTGCGTTCAGGGATAGGATGTGGTTTAACTAGAGAAGGGAGTATGTGAGCCTAACAACAGTAGGCTGAGGCCAAGTTGGGCAAAGGGTCTCATACTCAAGAGTCTCGACTTTATTCACAAGTTTCACAAACCCAGGTCAGAGGAAGAATGACAAGTAAGAGCAGGGTTTAGATAAATGGCTTGACTTGCACAGTAGGCAACGCAGGGAGGAAGACAGGAGACCAGGGAGGAGGCCACAGTAGCCCTGTCTTCCTTTGCCAACTGAGCCTGCTCTCCACTTGCCCTTGAATCATCTTCCTGGTACAGATGTTCTGACGTTCACACCCCCAGAGACCCCTGACTCCCAGCTATTCTGGTTAAAGACACGGTGCCCACAGTTGCCTGCTACCAGAAGAGGCCCCCAGACAAGACCTTTTGGGTTCATGTCTCCAGGTAAGTTCCCGGTTGACAGAATTGGGCTGACAGACAAGTTCAAGCCATAAACTGGAAACCCCTGATAGCAGGCTGGCTTCTGGAATTCCAGCAAGCTGACATCTCAGCACTATGAGCTTGCCTCTTTCTTCTCCCTCACTCTCCAAAGGTGCCCTCTTGCCCTCAGCTCAATCCAGGGCTAGTGGATTTCTTTCCAAATGCAGGTTCTGATGTTCTGTGTCATGGACACTTGAGAATTCCCCTGTGGCTCTGTGACTTACCCAGCCAGGTCTCAGCTGTGCTCTGACCTTACCATCCTGGCAGAGATGCTGTCAACACCGCCAACACCACCCTGACCATCTGCCCAGCAGCCGGGGCCACACTTAAGCAGCTACCCCGGCAGACACTAAAATTGGGTGACCCATTAGACCCCAGGACATGGTGATCATGGGCAGATTACCAGCACTCCCTCAGCGGGTCATTCCCCCCAGCCCAGGACTCCAGCCAGGGCAGAACAGGAGCAGCCCAGCGTCCCCTCTTAGACCCAGGGAAACTAAGGCCTAGAGAAGAACAGGATTCACCATTATTAAATCATTTAATAATTGTTCCTGGATGAAAAGTAATACATCCTTCTTGTAGAAATTTAAAATATATTCCATTAATAGGTAAGAGAATTAAAAAATCACCATCACCTGAGCTAACCTTCACTTGCATTCTGCTATTTCCCTCCTTTGTACAATACTGTTTTGTGCAACAGAAAACACAGTTTACAGATAATTTATAAACTATTCCTTCCAATTACTCCAAATAATTTGGAATTATTTTTACAAATCATTAAACATTCTTCATATATATCAATTGGGTCGATGCACAATATTCCACTTTATTAATGTGCCATAATTAATGTAACAAAAAGCCTCCCGTTGCTGAACACCTAAGTTGTTTCCTCTTTTGTGTTATTATAAACAACATGGTGGGGAACATTTAGGTGGATGAATCTTTGTCCCCATCTATAAGGATTTCCTCAGGATGGATTCCAGCCAGTGGAATGAATGAGTCACAAGAGAAGCACATTGTGAGGCTCTGATACAGACTTCCTCCTCCTCTCCAAAAGGCCAAACCACAGGCCAGCCTTTGGTAGCCACCTCTGCCAGCCCTGGGCATTGCTCCTTTCAGCCACAGTTTACTTATTCCTGGGATAATTTCTCTCCCAGGAAAGTCAGTGTCCATAAAGCCTGCCTGTCCAGCACTGTAACCACATGCACCTCTTTAGTGCAAGGCTGACCCCTGGTTTCTTTCTCCTAAAATAGCCACAACATCCAGGAGACATAGTTAGCAATCAAGTCTCAGGACCCAGAGACTCAAAGGTGCTGCTGCTCCAGCATTCTGTGGGCCTTAAATTAGGGGTCAAAATGAAACTCACTGGCCAGGTTTTTCCAACAGCCCTGAGGACCTCTCCTACCCTCTTCCCCAGCTCACCCTGCTGCACACACCCAGAAAACAACCTCCTGAGGGATGTCATCCACCCCTAGCAAGGTTAACCAACGATCCAAAGTATGACACCAGACCTAAGCTAGCAATCCAGAAAGCAACTTGGCCAAGAATTGAATTGCCTTTGCCTTTCCCAGCAGAGAAACTAAACTCAAGGCTCAGTGTAAATAGTCTGTCTCTGGTCCGACATCAGCCTCGCTTGCAGCAAGTTATGGATGGCACTGCCTATCGCCCGTCATAAATACAGCCGCTCAGCTAAACAAAGCCGACAGCTTTGTGCCAATAACCTTTGAACCACTCAAGCCCAGTGTCAATTGTATTTGTCTTCAAGCTGAGGTTTACTCTAGACTGTTTGCTAAATCAGGGCTCATCTGCAGAGATAATTCAAATATATTACAGGCACCAGGCAGACATGAGGGCCTCCCCATCACAGCATCACCAGGTCTCCAGCACAGAGGCCTACAGGGCCCCTGAGCACTCAGCATGCTATCCTGGGAAAGAGCAAGAAACAGGAGCAAAAAGAGACCTAAAGCCAGGATTATAACCTCAGCTCTGCTACCAGCTCTCTGTTACACTTCAGAAAAGTCACCTGGCCATGTTTTCTCCTGAATGAAGGAAATACCTATTCTTCCAAAACATGGACAAACTATTTTTGTAGGCCTGCTCACATTTTAAATCAAGCTACATGAAAGAATCGGCTCTAGAAAGCCGTAACTCAGGAAGTGCAAAAATGAAGAAGGGGTTCCCACCCCACTGGGGAGCAAAAACCTACAAGACCTGGTAGGCTGAGCAGCACCAGGTGGAAAACCCTCTTACCTGATTAGGAAGGGGGAGTTGGGGGAGGTTCTAACGAGGTGTATCGCCTTTTTTGTTCTGCTCCACATTGGAAAAATAAGAGTTGTCTTGGGCCACACATTAAATACACAAACACTAACAAAAGCTGATTAGAACAAAAGAATTAGACCACCATGCATACTTTTGGTGATATTCAACACCACAGATAAGCAAAAACAGTCCTTGCAAAATCAGCATGTAGCTGGAGGCTGCAGGTTGGACACCTTTGTTCTCAATAGTTATGATGTCATATATAGATACTTTTAAAGAGAATGTTGCTAATGACATAACAAGGAGAAAGTCACTCTGCTTGATATAGGTACAGTTACTGTGGCCACTGGGACTGGACTAATTTGTGCAGTTTGCATTTCCCGTGTGCCTGCCACACACCAGGCTCTGGGCTGCACCAGGGAGACAAGGAACTCAGGCAGGTCTGGCGCCCACAGCCAGGACCCCTCCACACCCATTCTAACCACCTCCATCCACTCACCTTTAATCTGGGGCCCTCTCAGACATGACCCCAAGTCTCTAGTGCCTCTCACTATTTGAAGGTCTTTGCCCAGCCATGAGCTTCCCACCTTGCAGGAACTCAAACGCTCCCCCCCCCCAAGAAGTGGGACAGGGACCCAGGGAAATACCTCACTGTGCCTCATCTCATGGCTATGAAGCTGTAGGCTTGACAGCTCAGGAGGTGAGGACAGGAGGACTAAGGTGTTGAGGGCTGTGTTTAGATTAAGTCTCATGAGCCTCTCCTGAAAATGGAAGAGAAGAAATTCAACAAGGAAAACCATTAAGAAAGGAAGGGACAAAGAATGAACACAGCTGCCCACAGAGGTGCCAGGCAAGCCGCACGACCCCAGGCCCCAACATCTATGAATATCAATCTTCAAAATGGGGAAAGTATGCTTTGTCCAAAGAATCACTGCAAAGATTAGGCAAAATGGGACCATCAAAGCCTTCTGCATCCTGACACGTGCCCTACCACCCCACAGGGATTGTTGCTATGATGGTTGATCTTCCTTCCAGGGAGAAGGCAAAAGATCCCAGTTCTGCTACTTGATCTACTTCTAATTTGCTGTGAGACCTCAGGAGTGTCCCCCTAAAGCCCCTGGGCATCACCGGAATAATAAGAGACTTGCACAAGGAAATCTCTAAAGCCCACTCAGCTCCAATGCCGTGGTGTTGACTCTGTGATTCGAGTTCACTACAGAGGCCAGTTCATGGCAAGGCCCCCTTTCCCAGAGTCAGCCCAAACCCCCACCCACAATACGATGGGAAGATGTTGGCAGGACTGGGGTCAGAGATGTCACCATCACTCACCTTTGGGAGCCTCACCCTATCTGAGGATGTGGAACCGACCCCTCCAGCTTCTACTTCTTGTCTCTGCTGGCATCTGGGAGAAGGGAGGAAAAGGTCACCCCGCTCAGAGCCTGGACCATCTCTTTACCATCTTGGAACCTGGAGGATGGGAGAGAGCAAAGCAGCAGTGCCTTTGCTCAGAAGGAAAGGCAGAAGACATTTATAAATGATCCTCTTAGCTGTTTACGAGACACCTTCTGAGAGAAAGCAGAGGAGGAGAAATAAACTTGAAGTAGGGAGACCTGGCGGGTGTCTGTGATGCTCTTTGATAAGCCCAGCTGCACCAGCATTTCTCCTCTGTTTTTATGGCCACCTTTACAGCCCTGTGTTTGTGACTCTTTATCAGGGGCCGGAAGGAGAGAGTGTGCAAGACCCAAGGCAAAGAGCCTTCCCTGGCAACTCCATGAGCAGATACCACCTTGTCTGGAAAGCTAGATAACCCCAGTTGCCCTCCCAGTCCAGGCACCCATCCGCCAGACACCCATACTGGAGTGGACAAGAAATTCCTGAGGACAGCAGTAAATTTGCAGATCCAAGCCCTCCTGGAAGCCCTGACTGGGCTGAAGCCAAGTAAAAACAAAAACAGGGCTGGGGCTGGAACTGAGGTTCTCCTAAGACCAGTCAGCCCCCATCAGGACACTATGGAGCCCTCATCCCCAACCCCACTAAAGTTGGGTACCGTGTCTCAGGGATGTCTCCCCCAGCATAACCCAGCACTCTTCAGTGGGGCTGGAGTCACACCTAGGTCAGGGCTGGGGCTCTTCCATCCTCTCTCCCCCAAACTTTCCAGGATTGTGTAATGGTTAAAAATACAGAGGTAGGGGAAGATCTTGCATCAGGCAACCTAGGTCTAAATCCCAGCTCCTTCCTTGATGCCAGAGGCAGTAACTCCCTCTAGGCCAGCAGTTCTCATCTTGTGGACTGTATTAAAGGTTCGAAGCATTAGGGAAGTTGAGAACCACTGCTCTAGTCCTTTTGTTTTCTCATCGTAAAATGGCCTATGCAAACAGCTCCTAACCTTCCAAGACAGGACACACAGAAGGAGCTCAACAAATAGAAGCAGACTTTACATTAACCAAAAGCAGCCAAGATGCCAGAATTCATTTTTCCAGACTGGCTGAGCCTTAGAAGCCTGAAATCTTCATATCAGCCTTGTCCATTGACAGTGGCAAACCTCACTGGCCCCTAACATGGCTCATGTGCTTGGGGGGAAAGGGAATGCTTCAGAGATGGAAGAGGGGATTAGTCCTGAGCCCCCCAAAGCCCATAATCTTTGATCAAAACTAAACCTACAAAGACAACATATGCTAAATGTAAAACTCTGAGACTGTACCAAGGGAACTGTACACAGAGTGGATAACACCATTGTCAAAGACGGGAGGCTGCAGAAGGCTTTTCAGAAGAGGGGCCACTGAGCTAGGCCTGGAGACTGAATAGGAAGTGGCCAAAAGAAAAAGGAGGAAAGGAAGAAGCCGCTCTCTGCAGAGTGATTTAGGCTGACACTGGGTCCTTGGTAAGCCCCAAGGAGGGGAGGCTTGGAAAGGGCAGCAGATGGTAGCATCTCATCAGCAAGAGCTGAGAAGGTGGGCTGGGCAATGCCAGCCTTCTGCTGAGGGTGCTGACCGGAGTCTGTGGCTGGGACTCTGGGGAGACTCCTTTGGGATCACAGCAGAGGGGAGGATCCCTGGAGACCAATGATGACATAGGAGGCAAAGCTGGGGATATTCCCTTTTCTTGGTCCCTTCCGGACCAGGGAGCCTACCTTAGGTCTGGTGCTTTATTTCTTTTCTTTTTTTTTTTTTTTTCGAGACAGTCTCACTATGTCTCCCACCCTCGGGAGAGTGTCATGGCATCACAGCTCACAGCAACCTCAAACTCTTGGACTTAAGTGATTCTCTTGCCTCAGCCTCCCAAGTACCTGGGACTACAGGCACCCGCCACAATGCCCGGCTATTTTTTTGTTGTGGTTGTCATTGTTGTTGGGCACCAAGCCAGGGCTGGTGCTTTTTGAGGACAGCACCAAAGCCAAGCTAGATGCCCTGGAGGGCAGTCCTGGTGACTTACAGGTCTCCATGCCACTGTGGACCTGGCCACTAGCACCTGCTGCAGTTCGACCCAGGCACCTTGCGCAGGAGAACAAGATGAGACTACAGCATGGGCACTCTGCATGTGTGTGTGCCTCTGAGCTCTTCTCTGCCTGCCTGCACTGTTCCTGGGCAATCAGAACTCTTGCAGGCAAAACCCACAGCCTTCTCCTCCTGTCTGGAGGAGATGTGAATGTACTGGATGCTAGGCCAGCCATGGTCCCAGGAGATGTGTTCCCTGGGCTCCAGCTTCCATCTCCCTGCCCAGCCCACTCTTAATCACCCCCTTTCACTACCTTCACCCCTCACACTCCTGTATTTCCAACCCCTCCTCCTGTTGTGCTAGTCGGGGGGGCATGCCTGTCTGCCATTCACCCCAAGCACAACCTCAAACTATTATTTTAAACTTTCTATTTTGAAGTAGTATAGATTTATAGGAAGCTGCCAAGATAGTACAGGCAAGCCCCTGTATAACCTTCACCCAGTTTCCCCGAGTGGTTGCATCTTACATTATTAGCACAATGTCAAAACCAAGAAACTGACATTGGTATGAAGTGTCTGCACAATTCCGTGTCATTTCATCATGTGTATAAATTGATGAGGTCACCACTGAACATCAGCACTAAAGTCTCCTCTGCTTCCTTGACAACATCCCCTTTCTTCCCCACTATCCCCAGCTCTTGGCAACTACCAATCTATTTTCCACGTTTAAATTTTTGTCATTTTGAGGATGTTACAGAAACAGAATCATACAGTATGTGGCCTTTTGAGATTGGCTTTTTTCATTTAACATAATGCCCTTGAGAGTCAGCCAAAAGTAGTCAAAAGTTCATTCCTCTTTATTGCTAAGTTGTGTCCCATGGTATGGATGTACCGGTTTGTTTAACCATTCACCTATTATAGGACATTTTAGTGGTTTCCAGCTTTGAGCCATGGCAAATAAAGCTGCTATGAAGACTCGGGTACATGTCAAAACACCAAGCATCTGACCCATTTTTAAACTGTTTAACACTTTTCTTCAAAACGCAATTTTAAAGTGGCTCATGTTTATGGCTTAATCATGTTTACAAGTTTATACCAACTTCCTCCCCAGAGGCTTTCCTTTTTTTAAAAGTATGTACAATAAAACTCTTTTAAAAATCAAATCAAGATGGGAAATGGAGACTGAACTCAAGAAATCTAACACTGGATGCGCTGGTTAAACAGTCCACACCTGAGCAGGGTGGGGAGGGTGGGGAGAGGACTTTCACTTCCCTCTTTCTACTCTCCTACCATCTAGCCTCATCCCAGGCCTGCCAGAGAGTAGGAGGCAGAGCAGAAGTATGAGCAGGAAGCAGAAAACCCTGGCAAACAGTTCCAGAACTTGGCAGGGCCCGCATCCCCCTGTCCTCCAGGATAGAGGGCCAGTCACCAGCCTTCCCTTGAAGCAGTCCCCCACACTTGTAGCCCAGATGCCACCCAAGTCCCTTCTCCCCCTCCCGTAGGCTGGGGTGTGGATGGCAAACACCAGAGGTCCGATGGGCCCCTGGCCAGGTGAGGGCCCCATAGGCTGCTGAAAAAAGGAAAGTGGATAGCCTTGAGTGAGTCCTGCCCTGCTACCCGATGAGGTGCCCAGTCCACCTTAAAGTGAGGTGCACAGCCAGGGCAGCTCAGAAATCTGGTAATAGCACCATAATAATTCTGGGGGGCCTACAATAGAGCCCAGGACAGGAGAGAGCCCCCAGACTTTCTCTGACAGGGCTCCTAACCACCCCTCCTACTCCTAATGGCCTGGGGGGGCAGAGGAGAGCCGGGGGGCGACTCCCAGGAGAATACCAGGCACAGGGGATGCTGAATGGAGAGATGGAGGGAGAAGTGCAGAGCCTAGCCAGCATCCTGCTGAGGGCCCCAGGGTCCTGAGCCTAGGGCTGTCTCCACTCAGAAAAAAAAGAATGTACTTCATCAAAGGGAAGGCAGGGATTTGGCCTTCCCTGTTCCCTGCCAGAAGATGTCCTTCCCCTACTCAGAGGAGAAAGCCAGGGGCCTCCTATAGCTCTCCCTGGCCTCTCATCAGGACCTGCTCAGCTGACTCTTGCCCCCTTCCCACCTTCTTAGAGCCTCAAGCCACTTTTCAGCTCAGCCATGCTTAGTGGGTCCCCATTGCCTGGGGGACCCCTTGTCTTGACATTCAGAGCCCAACTGGCCTTCCCAGCCTAGCTCCTATCACACTTCCAGGGGCACTGTGGGCTGTGCCACACTGAACTAAAGTGAGCTCACACAGACATCCCCACATTCCATAGCTCTGTGTTTGCCTGTGCTGTGCCCTCCCCTGAACGCCCTCCCCAACTGCTCTGAAGGAAGTCTCACCAGGATCTCAAGGCCCAGTTTGAAAGGTTCTTCCTCTAGGAAGCCTTCTCTGTTGCTGTACCTCACCTGAGTTCATGGTCACAGGGGTGGGGGATGGTCAGAGCTGGACAGAGGGTGGACAAGGGCGAGGATCCCATGTTACAACTGACCCTCTAGCGCTCCTGTTCTGCCCTCCTCCTTTGTAAGAGGTGGCCATACTAGTCAGGACTACGGACAGAGAGAAAGAGATCACTCTGAGCCCTCCAGCTCAGAGGGGAATGCTGGGCCCCCTCTCAGCCTGGGTAAACCCAGGTGTCACAAGCTCCCCGGCCCCAGTGCCAGAGCAGCTCTGCCTCCTCGGAAGCTTTGCCACTGTTGACTTTAGTCAAACTTCCTGGTTCCTAGAGGAAGAGGGAGACCTTGAGGTGTACAGGTCACACTGACCTCCCAGCTATCCAGGTACCCTCAGATGACCCTGTACCCAGGGGTTCCCAGGGTTACACAGCTCAGTGGGGAAGAAGGCTGCCACCAACATGGTATACCAACCTATGGTCCACGCTCTGGCCAGGTGGTCCAAAGCACATGGGAGAAGATGGTGGTGTGTTTTGGCAGAGGACACAGCCTGGGGACAGAGCTCATGGAGCCTTCAGGCCCAGGCCACTCCCTTTTTCTCCCTATTTATGGCCCCTTGGAGGCTGTTCTCCCCTTTGTTCTGCCAAACAAGCTCACTCCTGACTCCCAAGTCAGCCAGGGACTTGGCAAACATTTGTCAAGACTCGTCCCCTCACTTTGTGTTTGTCTACTCAGCAGAGATCAGGGCTCTGTGCACAGACAAGTTTCTCTCCAAGACTCAGCAGGAGCCCCCTATCCTCCATATACCAAGGTGGGCACCTCCCTATCCACCAAAAGTCCAGCCTCCCTCCACCCTGCCTGAACCGCCACCATTGTCCCTCAGTACCATACATTCCCCCGGGGCAAGAATATATCCAGGCTCTGTCACTCAGTCATAGTAAGTGGCAAGAGTTTGAGGAGTTTGTTTTTTTGGTTTTTTTTTGGGGGGGGGAGTTGCTGTGGGGACTCAAGGTTTGTGGTGGGGAGTGAGCATGACTGGAATCCAGCAGGGGGAAGACAGGGAAGGCAGGAACTCCCCTCACTGCCTCACCCCACCTCCAGCCTTCATGGGAGGGGCTGCCCCTACCCTGTGGCTAAGACTCACCAAAATGGTCCCACCCAGCCAGTCAAGGTCAATGTGCCCTGATCAACACTGACAGCCCCCAGAAAAGCAGGTTCTCTGGAGAGATGCCAGACTCTGATTTCATAGTTAATGCCAGGGAGGAGACAGATGGAGCCTCAGAGGCCAGAGACATTACAAGGGGAGTGAGTCTCTGGGCCTCAGTTTCCCTTATACATAGTTGGAACACAGAAGGGAGCCCATTCTTCTGGAGGCCACGGCTGCAGCTGCCTCAAGCTCCACAGCACAAGGACAAGAGAGAGGGAGCAACCCTGAACACAGAGCTAAGGGCCAGGCAGACATTTTCCTGCGCCTTGACATCTTTGATTCTTGGAGACTGAAACAGCCCTTGCTCTACAGATTTGCTTTGAAAACTAAAGGGGACAAATGCACAAGAAGATGTCAGCAAAGGCCTGGCACACACCTGGGCACCTAAGTCCTGGGAGCTGGTGCTATTATTACTATTACGTGGGACCTCTCCAAGCTCAAGTTCCTCATCTGTAAAATGGCGTGACAGCTGGTTGTGATGAGGAAACGGCCTGATACAAAGAGCCCAACTCAGACAGAACATACAGCTAGTACTCAAAATATGAACATTCCCCTCTGCACATGTCTAGTAGGTATTTAACAGATGCTTGCTGATTCGCATCACAAATGTCTAACAGAAAATTTAAAAGGAACAAGGAACAGCAAGCCCATGAGTAATAGACAGGGAGGCCACCTGGCCACTCCGAGGCGGGGCTGGAGAAGCATCCTAGGGAGGCGCCTGTGGCTCAAAGGAGTAGGGTGCCAGCCCCATATGCCGGAGGTAGCGGGTTCAAACCCAACCCCAGCCAAAAACTTAAATAAATAAATAAATAAATAAATAAGCATCCTGCAGCCCAGTGGGCCCGGGAGCTCCTTAGGGGTGTCTGGAGGGCCAAAGGAAGGAGGTTGAGGAAGCAGATGAGCAACAGAGGCGCACTGCCTTCCTCTATTAGGAGTAGCAAAGTTTTAGCTGAAAATGTGCCCTACCACTAGAACTAACCCCACTGCTTCATTTTCAGGTGAAAAAATAAATAAATCTCAGAGAGGCCCAATGGCAAGGAAACTGGCACCTTGGAACCATGGAGTCTTGCCTGTTCCTCATGGCAGCTGGTGGGGAAGGATGACACAAGGTGTTGTGCCCCAGCCCCAGATGGATAAGAACATCTGAACCAGCCTGCTCTTTACTAGTTTTGGCGTGGCCCTGCCCCTAGCTCCTCAGCTCCACGGTAAACCCCTGCTACCCACAGGGCTCAGCAGAAAGGTCACCTCCTTCAGGAAGCCTGCCCTCACCACTGGGTTAGGTATTCTATCCCTGTTCTTTGCACCCATGGTTCCTAACATGCCCCATTTCCAAAGATGCATTCATCTTTAGATTCAATGCCCCCTAGTACCCTACTTAATGCCAGCACATAGAGTAGGTGTTGAATGAAGGAATAAAGTATGGCCTCCCTTATCCCCATCTGTAAAATGGGTAGCTGCCACCTCCTACAGTGAAAAAAGTGGGCCACTCACTGTAGCTGGCAAGTCAAGGGCTCAAACAGCAGGGGTCCTTCTCCTGCGGTCCTGAGCAGGTTTTGAGGTCAGACAGCCAGGCAGGGACCACCCGCCAGGTTCCTCTGCCAGGGCAGAGCCTCAACCCATGAGCAAAGGACTGGGCTGGGCATGTGGGGTCTTTTAGCAAGACCCCAGGTCACCTCACCCATCAGAGACGCCTGTCAGGCCAATGCACAAGAATATTTATTTAGGATTTGCAGAAAAAGGAAAAACACAGAGGACTTCAAAGCATTCTGCAGAGGAAAAGAGACCACAAAGCCCTAGGGATCCAGTAGAGGCTCCCATAGTCGCCCCAGGCTGACCCCAGGATCTACCAGGGCTGCTCACCATGGGCTCCTACAGCTATGAGCCAGACCCCCTATATATGGGAATCCTGTACCTCCTAGCCCCGCATGGAAAGAGCTCTTAGCTGCCTCCCAGTAAGCCTGACTACCAGGGAGGATTGGGGCCACACAGAGCATCTCAAATCCCCAAGTTCTATCCCACTGGGCTGCAAGCGAGGCTGGAGTGCTGGGGTGCACAGCTTGGACTGAGGCAATAGCAGTGCAGGTTCCCAAACCACCCTCACAACTCTGCACAAAAGCACCCTCCCACCTCACTGTGGCAGGGCAGGCAAGGACCCCCCAGAACAACAGAGTCACTTTGAAGCTACCAGCCCTGCACCCAGGGTTCCCAGGTTGAAGGGAAGCAGCCCCACAACACTAAGGAAACATAAATATTTCATGGGGCAGCTCCCTCCCAGTCTCCACTCATGTTTTCAATTGTCATGAAACAATTCAGAATTTCCCACTCAGGGCTAATAGGTGGCCATCAGCCAGTCAGCCCGTGTAAGCAGAGGTAATTATTTTAAAAGCTTCTGACAGGGCTGTTCACAGCACTGGCTCCCTAAATTGTCTGTCTGCACTAGTGGCTGTGCCCCTTTAGGCCCTGAGCACCCTGTGTCATCGTGCAGCAAGCAGACAACAGGAGGGCTGCTGCTGAGGCACTGGCCACAGAACCTGTGAGTGGGAGAGAGACAGGACCTACAGATGGGTAAACTGAGGCCTTCTAAGGGGCCAGGACTTCTCACCTTCATATTTCTCAGGCCAAGCTGTGGCCCCTGTGCTAATGGTAGATGAAAGCACAGGCAGATGGAAGCACAGGCAGATGGACCCGAGGGATAGTGGAGCGGCGGAGGGAACAATGTTGCAATAGTCTGCTTCTGTCTCACCACCTCAAATCCGCCTCCCCTCTCCAGGCAGAGCAGTCTTCCTCAGGTATGCCTCTGACCAGGTATCTCACTGATCAGACTTTCCCTCTTTGCCTTCAGGATAGCATCCCTCCCTCCTAATGAGGGCTAGGCAGCAATCTGCTCCCCACTTGATTATCCGACTTCCTCTTCTCCAATGCTGTGTCTTCTCACCTCTCCCCAGTCATTCTTTTAGACTGGTGCCTGCAGCACAGCTTCTCTCACCTGGAGCCTTTGCAAATGCTGCTTTCCTGGGGTGGGGATAGGAAAAAAACGGTTACAGGCAACTCCTCAGTAAGTCTCAAGCCCCTTCAATAGCAGGCTGCAGATTTCCTCTCTCAGCACTGTACTCCAAATATGGCTATGAGTTTGTGTGTCTGCCTCCTTTGCACAACCTGAGTGAGCAGAAGCCATCCATCTCTGTATCTCTGCAATCACAGGCACAAAATATGTGCTCTCTAGACCTTTGCTGACATGAAAGGTGCCTGTCCAGGAGAGTTCCAGGCCAGGGCTCTTTCCACTATTCTATGCAGGTGCTGACAGGTCTATTTGAAAAAAATACTTGAGATGCCCAAAGAGTTTCTCTTTTTGCTTTGGCTGCCAGGACTCTCAGAGTGCAGTAGAATAATGCTCAAACACATTAATATCTTGCCTGATCCTAGAGGCTCTTCTCTACTTTTAGAGATTCCAACTCCCTCCTTCACACAGATGAAAAAGTACAAATAGATTCCCTCCTTGCTCTGTGGATCCATCCATGTAGGTATTCTCCCTTCAGACTTTCTGCTAGCCCTCCACCTCTCCCCACAGGTGAGTGCAGGGAGAGTTCTAATGGACTTCAATAGAGCCCAATAGGCCTCCGATCTCACTGAGGTTAACTCCCTACTCATACCAGCAGCAGCCCCAAGAACTCTGACAGAGCAGGAGCTTCTTTGGAAATAACCCCTCCCCTGCCACCAACTCAGAGAACTTGTTCCAGGTAGCCACCAGGATTCTTGGGGAATGTGGTGAGTATTCCTTCCCACCCTTCTGGTTGGAGCCTGTGACCCTGGCCACTCTTCCTTACAAAGTGATTGGCTCAGGAGTGGGCAGCAAGCTGCACCCACCCAATCAGCATAACCAAATCCCCTTGCCCACCCTAAGACAGGTCCTATGGTTGGCAAAAGAAGCTCAGCCCTATCCTCCAGAAGCTTTCAACTAGTAGAGGCAACAAGTTCTAATCAATCATTATAAAATATTAATTTCCATACTATTGCAATGAGAGCTATGAAGGGAAAGGACACTCCCTACGCTTACTTATAATTGAGATAAGAAACACTGCTTGAAGAATTACTATGGCTTTCTACATAACTGTGGCTGAAGACACTTGCCCATTATATTTTGTGTGAACCCATGGAACAAATGCATTGTAGAAATTTGTACCAAAGAGAAATTTTTCGATTTGAGGAAGTGTGGCAGTTTGGAAGGAGAGACAAACCAAATGTGTCAGTGAATTCTCCTAACCCTTTTTTCATCAGGCACCTGAAAGCTCAAAGCTAGAGATACACAGGAACTGTTGCTTTGGCTACTAGTAGATCCAACCCCAACCTTCTGCTCTCGGATTCCTGATTTATCAGCTTTCACAGTGAAAACATACGTGACCTAAAACATACGTGACATCAAAACCTAAAGGGAAATTGTGAAAAATTCTTTTTGGAGAAACAAAAATAAGATTACTAAAAGTGTATTTTGGCCCACCCCAGTTCACCAAGAACTTCCAAACTTCCCACTCCCCCAGCCTACCCAGCGTTCCTGGGCCAAAACTTCCTAGTAGCAAAGCAGGGAATGGGACAGGTCCATTAACTCAGAAAAGGGCTCTGGGGTCTTTGCCTGCTTTCCTTAATCAACATGACCATGCTGGGAAAAGAAAACAAAAATAAGAGCAAATTGGGTGGCTCCTGTGGCTCAAAGGAGTAGGGCGCCAGCCCCATATGCCAGAGGTGGCAGGTTCAAACCCAGCCCCAGCCAGAAACTGCAAAAAAAGGGGGGGGGGCAAATTATTGTAAAGAGCAAAGCAATGGGCAGCTGTCACCATTAGCATTCAGCCTCTCTGCCCACAGGATGCAAGGCCAAGTGTCTCACCTTCATCGTTTCATCCATTTATCAAGGAAGTGGGAACTTTCATCATTTCATGGATGGGAAAGCTGAGACTGGAAGAGGTTATGTTACTTGCCTAAAGCCACACAGCTAGTAAAAGCCACAGACAAGATTCTAACTCTGGCCATCAGGTGCCAAAGGCAGAGCTTTGTGGCACCACAGACCCTGCCTGGGAAGAAAGGGCATGCAGAGAATCCCACACATGCCCAGTGACCCAATGGGAACAAAACTCAGGAAACTGCTAGTGCACAGGAGTAGGGAGGTTGTGATTTCCTGATACACACAGATGCCAGCGTAAAAGCTACCCATCATTTAGGCTGCTGCTTGCCCCCATAACAAGGGTGAAACTTGCAGTTGTGCCCAAAGATTTCCCCCTCACTGCAGTTAGGGGGAAGGTTGCTGGAGACAAGGTCAGGAGTGTCTTAGCTAAGCAGCTCTCTGGCTGGACCTACCAACAGGCCATTTACACACATAAAACAGCCACTGGGGAGGAGAATAGGAGAAGCAGGGTCTAGAATCCCCTGCAGGGTCCTAGTCTGGAGATTCCATTTCAGCCAGGCAGTCCTCAGGCCCGTGTTTGCCAGGGAGCATGGATTCAGGGACTTGTATCTTAGGATGCTGCTTACACAAATTCCCACACACCCACCCAAGAAGGATTCCTGCTGTTGAGGGTTGAGAGGAGGTTGTGGAGTTCCCACAACTGCATGTCAGGGTGCAGAGGCTACCCCGCAGGTCCTAAACGTCAAGGCCTCAGTAAGCTCGGGTCCGACCGGCTTCTAGCTTAGGGGTGGGGAGTGAGAAGTGAGTTTCTGGTCGCTGTGTTCCGGGGCCAGGCGGCCCTGGAAGCACGGAGGAGCAGCGCGCCAGGGAGGGTGCAAGGCGGCGGCCTCTCCCGCAGCAGCTGTCAGCAAGACCCAGGCAGGGAGGTGCCGCCTGGGAGGGCGCCTCATGAAACATTAATGCCCAGCTGCCGCGCCGCCATCTCCGGGCACCTTGCACCCGAAGCAGCCGTTCTTGTAGCCGGATGTCGGCCTGTGGCTGTCGGCAGAGCGCGTTTGTCGGCTCCTGTCCCCAAGAGTGCCAGGCCACACCGCTCAACCCGCCATCCCATCCCAAAGTCCCAACAGCCGCAAGTTCAGACTGGGCTCTCGCGGGAAGCAGGAGAGGGTTTGGCCAGTTGAACTCTTCCACGAGGTTTCGTGCGCAGGGTTATCTGGCCACCGGGCAATGCTGGAGAACACGAAGGCCTGAGGGTGGGTGAAGCGCAGGCTCCCAGTTGCCCTCCGTCCTGTCCAGCTCCCAGTGGCAGGCAGCCTGGAACAGGCCTCTGCGCCACAAGGGTCGAGGCCTCCCGGTCCCGCGGCCACAGCACGATGACCTCTGGAGGATGTGCGGCGTAGGAGTTGGATGAGGGGCCAAAGAAGTATCTATCTCCCTTTCCTCACCAGCCCGGCCCCTGAGGACGGGGAGGGAGGGAATCCCCCTAGCAGGGCAGGTCGAGCGGTTGCCCCTCCCTAGGACCCCCCACCCTATTCACAGAGAAACTCCAGGGTCTGTCCTCCAACCTCTGAAGCTGCCTAACTCTGCGGAGCGGACTCTCCCTGCCAACACGCAAGACCAGCTCCCTCCCGCAGGCTGAGCCCAAAGAGGAAAGGTACACTCTCAAAACCCCGGCTCGACAGTCACCTGGCTGGACCGCGAGACTCTGACCAGACCCCGACTAAACCGAAGTAGGGCGGCCCCTCACGAGTCAGGTGGGAACCCAACTCCAGGAAGAGAAAGTGCGCGGGACCGGGGCTGGGACCCGCAGCGGCTTCGTCCGCGTGCGGCCGGGCCTCGGCCCAGCCCCAGCCCCGGCCCCGGCGCGCGCTGTCCCAGGGTGCGTTCCCCGGCACCGTGAACCGCCCGAGAGCCGCGCAGACCCCAGCCTGCGCCCCGAGGGAGGCCAGGACCCCTAGTCAGCAGAACCGCGCCGCCCCCTCCCCGCCGATCCTGGCGAACGCTTAGCTTCCCCTCCCCCCTTCCCGCCTCCCCGGCCCGTGTCCCCGCCTTCCCCGCGGGCGACGGGCGGCGGCGGCAGGAGGAGCGGGCCGAGTCGAGGCAGCCTCGACTTTGCGCGCTGGGATGTAGCGAACCGGCGAGGGCCGAAACAGCGCGCAGAGCCAGAGACTGAGCCGGCGTCGGGGCCCCAGCCGGAGCCCAAACCTCAGCCAGAGTCAGCGGCGGGCGAGCCCGGAGCCGACGAGCCGCGGACGCAGCGCTGTCCAGGTGGGGTAAGAGACTGGGCTAGGGGCACAGGGACTCAGAGGTGGAGGGGCGCAGGGAGGTGGCGTGAGTTCTATGCTGTTTGCTCCAAGAGTCTGTCGGGTCTGGCCCGAGGCGTGAAACAGAAGGAAACGCGGGGAAGGTCGGGCGCCATCGAGGCAGCGCAAGGAGCTTGTTCCTGCGCCCAGGGCATGGTCACAGCGGTCGTCACAGGGTCGTCACATACCTAACCCACGGGCCCACCCTGCGCTTCGGCCCCGGCACCCCAAAAGGGCAACAACCTTGGGGGTGAGGGCCTGGGCCCCGCGGAGAGCACAACCTGGGAAGCTCTTTGCAGCCCCTCGCAGAGGCACAGGACGCAGGGGGCCTCCGGGAGACTGGGGCAGGGAGAGGGCGGACCGCCGCTCCTTGCCGTGCCCTGGGATGAGGGCTTCGCCACGAGTGGAAACGCTGGGCCCTCTGCACGGCCCGGGACTTCGGCCGTAGCTTCGCGTCAAGAGGGTATTTTGCCTAAACGAAACCGCTTCATTCGTTCGTTCGTTCGGGCAGCAATGCCGCAGAAAAGCAGCAGAATCGGCCGGAGCAGCAGCTCTCATCGTCCCATACTCCCATGTCCCGCTGCCGGTCTCGGAATTGCCCCTGGCCCACGATGGCCTGCTCTCGCCAGCACAGCTCTTTCCTCCCCTGATAGAAACCTCAAATTATCTTCGCAAAGTCCAATAAAGGTATTCCCGAGGCTCCCCCGGGTTTGGTCGTTGGCGCGGGGTCCCCGAGGACACAGCCGCTTCTCTGGGACCAAGTCTGGGAATTCTGAAATTGACCAGCTTTGTAAGTCGGAGGCAGATTCTGCCATGCCGGGATCGAAGCAATAGGAATCGTAGGCTGGAATACTGATCCCCAGATTTTCCGATTTAGGAATTCCCTGAAGCTAAAATTACTTGAGTCCACTTGTCTATGAACTAAGGCTTGGGTATTTTCTTGGCATTCCAGCGACCTCTGAAAGCCACCAGGGTGGCAGGGAGGAAACCCCAGGTTGCTGTCCAGGTGGCAGAGGATGCAGGTCTAGGGTAATGGCTGGGTCTACACATGGTAAGGGGAAGGCTACAAGCAGCAGGGTTAACACAGGAGGGGACTTGCTGTCCTCCAGCCCTTTCCCCAGGCTGCTTCAGGCTTCCCCCACCTCTGCCATGGAAAGGAAAAGAGGCAGGCTGGTGGTGTGGAGACCAGGCTGCCTGGACTGGAGGATACAGAGAATGAATGCCCTTCTCCCACAAAAGCATCTGCCGGGAAGAGGAGGCCGTGGTCCAGCAAAAGCTGACCCTCAGCTTCCCAGTTGTGTGAGTAGCCATTCTCAGGAACCAGCAACAGGCTGGGGAGAGTCATGGGCTCTACCAGCCACTGATGGAGCAGCCCACAGCACAGAGTTCCTGTATTTCCTATCTGTGTCCCCCAGCTGGTGGCCATCCTGCCCCAGGACAGGCTGGAGAGCGCTGTTTGGCAGGAAGACTCAGACTGGGGTCCTCAGAAGCCAAAGGATCCAGTGAGGTCTTTCTAGTCCCTACCTGAGCACCCTCCTCCTCCTCTACCCAGTAATTACTTGTATTCAAAGAAACAAGTGTTTTTATTGGGGAGGGGGTGTTAGATCAGGCAGGAGGAAGTAGGTGGTCCAGGCTGCACTCCCAAAACTGGGTTTTCTAGTTTGAACTTCTCCACAGCCTAAGAGGCTTAGAGCTGGAATGTCCAGGAGAGTCATGGATAGCCCTGGGGGCAGGCTATGGCACATTCCTTCCTTTTTCCTAAAATACCTCCATTCTGGGAGCAAGGATTAGGGCAGGCTATCCCCATAAGTGGATGCCCCCCATGACAGCCTCCCAACCACACTTTCCAAATTAAATTACTAAACTATTCTTGGGCACAGAGTCTGTTTTGAGTGAGCCTAGCTTCAGAAAGAGTCCCAGTAGTGACTACTTCAACCCCACAATAGGCTAGGCTCCTCTGCTCAGCCCAACAAGGACCCTAAACTCCAAAATTCTTGAAAGTCACACAACCACTGCTGGTTCTGTATGGCAGCGAAGGAGGAATGGAGAATAGGGCACATGATTCCAGCTCCAGCATGCCCCCTTCCCTCCTCTTCTTATGTCTCACTGAGTGAGCTGGAGGCTGAAGCAGTAGGCAGACAGCTGAGTCCCAGGCTGGACATGGGACCCAAGGCAAAGTGCAGGTTAAGCTTTGACCTTGAGGCAAAAGCAGGTATGCAGCAAAGCTGGGGGAACACTGAACCTCTGCTCTTACTTCTAAAAGAGTGCTGCCTTTGTGTGTTTGTGTGTGATCTGCCTTGGAGTATGCCAGAAGCCTAGCCCAAGTGGGATAGCATAGCTGGGTAAGAACAGAGAGCATGTCCAGGTCCCTTCTCTAGCCAATTGATGGGACCATAGCCTCCTCTCTGTCAGTATTTCCTTGCTCCTTGATTATTCAGTGCTGCCTAGGAGACTGCCCTGAGCAATCACCACTAGCCTCAGCCCTTCTTGGAGGCTCTGGGCCCTTTACCAGATACCAGGCCCTTCACCTAAAACAGTCTGAGGGCTTTTCTATCCACACAGCAAGCATCAAGATTTCCAAATAATGAGACTATTGTGCCTGCCTGGACCACCGCCAGAGGCTTGGGCCCAGAGGGGCACACAGCAGGTGCTCAATAGCTGCATTAAATACATCAACTGTGAGGGACATAAGCCCCTCAGACTGAGCAGCTGGAGCTGCTGAGTCATAAAACAGTCCTCATACATACAGTGCCTGACTCTTGGGCCTCTGGGAGTAGGGGGCTGTGATCCCTACCCTCTGGACACCCATAGGCAGACCATTCATTTCCATGTCCTTGTCCAGAGGTGCACTGTGCTTCCCAACTTGGCTTGACATTTAGTGGGTTTAGAACATACCTCCTATCCCTGATAGCCAGTTTTCATGCCAAACAGCACTATTATGCCTGTACCCAGCACATCCATATGTGGAGGCAGTAAGTGCACTTCTACGTGTACACAGCATACATTTGTGGTGTGCAGGATGCACGTGTGTGTGCGCTCCCATGCCCATCTGCATCTAAGATATTTTGCGGGGCAAGACAGCTACTGGAAGAGTGGTTGGTGAATGGGGCACTTCCTAGCATGTTGCAGCACCCAAATCCTCCTGAAAGGGGGTATCTGCTGCTGCTGGAGACTCAGCCAAGAAATGTAGTAAGAGGTGTGGCAGGGGCAAACGTTAAGCAACTGCACTTCTCCCATGTCGTCTCCCCATGACCAAGATTAGTTTCATGGAGCAGGGATCTCAACTTGGAAGGAGAAAGCAGGAGTCACTGAGCCTCCTCAGTCTAAACTCTGGAAAGTATGTTCCCTTTGGGCTTCAGCCAATGCCTCCTATGGCCATAGACACAGAGTTACAATAGGTCAGGCCCAGGAAACTGTGCCTTCTCTCCATGGCCCAGAGCTGGACACCCTGGGCCAGAGGCAGAGGGAGTGGAATTGTGTGCCTGCCCCAAACCCTGTGCTCACCAAGGAGCTCAGCCTGCAGCCTGGGTCTTCCCTGTGATGGGAAGGGGACAAGGGGAGGACTCAAAGGCAGAGCTTGTGGAGTACCCCAGATGCTAACACCTACACTGTCAGTCCCAACCAGAGACCCCCAGGAGGAGCTAAGGAGGCACGGAGACCTTGGGTAAGGGCACTGGGGCTGGAAAGTAGGGAAGTGCTTCTCCCCAGGCCACCTGTCCAGCACTGCTCTCTCTTCGGTTGCTGTGACTGGTTGGCAGGTGAGGGGCAGAGGGCAACTTGGGGACCGCCTGTGGCCAGAGGAGCAGGTCAGGGCCGCACCTTGCCGCCTCATCTGGGGCCTATTTGCTCAAGACACTGAGGTCGGGGCCAGTTAACAATTGCTGAGCAAAATCCTTTGACAAACTTCACTGAAGGAGGGGATCGCTTTTGGAAGTGGGAAGGTAATGTCTTTGCCTTTGCCCAGCAAAGGCTCATCAGAGCTGCAACTTAGCTACCACTGTGTGGGAAAGCAGCTAGAAGACTGAAGGCTTCCTGGCTGCCTGCCGAGGGTTGGGAGACAGCAGTCACCTGGGCTACCAGGCCTATGCTAGAGCACAGGCCCTAGGCTGGGGCAAAGCTACCCTGCAGGAGGGGGGAGGCTGCCAAGGGCAACCCCATGCTTGCCAAGGCCAGGGCCCAGAGATTTGGCAGAACCATTGAAAGTGCAAAACAAGGCAAGAGGTAGGAGAGGCTGTGGGGACTGCCTGCGCTCTTGGGGTCGCTTGCTGCACTCCCAGCCAGCCACCTAGAGCCAACAGAAACGTTTCGTCTGATTAGAAACCATCATTTCTATCTCAATCCCGGAAAATTGACTGCGGTGCAGAGAGGGAGACTTGAGAAGCAGCCTTAGGGGAGAGGGTCCAAGCTAATTAGGAGGCAGCATCCGGGGGCCCATTAGAGCGCAGGCTGCTGTCACTCAGCAGGGCTGAGTTCCCGGGAGCAGAGGCCGGGAAGGAGGGGCGGACTGCCCCTCGACGAGGACACCGCTGGGAACTGCCGGAACGGGCCCCGGGCTCTGCCCCCGCCCTGGCGCTGGCTCTCAGGCGCCCGCTCCGTGCGATCCTGCTCGGCAAACATTCACTCATCCTGGGCTGTTCGTGCCCGGGAGGGGGGGGGGGCGGCTGGGGACTTCGAGGCCGAGATGGGTGTTGATTCTGAGCAGTACAAGTCATTTGGAGCCTGAGGTGGGCACGAGCCGCGCGGGACTTGCAGGCCAGATGCGTTTCTTTTGTGCGGTCGAGGGAGAACTTGGTGTGTCACCCGGGAAGGAGGGAGAGGCGCGGCGAGGCCGCGGGGGGCGGGGAGGCGGCGGGAAGGTGGCTGCGGAGGGGGAGGGCGCGGGCGAGGCAGGGAGGGAGGGCGGCAAAGAGGGCGCGGCGGCGCGGGCGGCTCGGAGCTGGATTCCGCCCGCGCTCCCTCGCTCGCTCTCTCCCTCCCTCTCCAGCCCCCTCCCACTCGGGCCCACCCCACCCTGCACCCCTGGCGCAGGGACTGCTGGAACCTGGCGGTGCGCGCTGTCGCTTTAAGACAGACTCTGCCGGCGCCGTCCGGAGCCTCAGAAACCGGCCCCGGATCCGGAGTCGTAGCCGGGGCCGGGCGGGCGGCTGAGGCCCGAGCGGCGGGATCGCAGCGCGGAGCCAGGCACCCAGTCACGAGAAACGGCCTCCGCCGCAGCCCGCCCGGCCCCGCAGCCCAGGGCGGTCCATGGGGCGGGCGCGGCGTCGCGGCGGGCACGGGCAGCCCTGGGGGGCAGCTGCTTAGGCGCTGCGCTCTTGTCCCCGCAGGTCGCAGCCAGGGCGGTCGGGAGCGCTTAGCCCCGGGCCCTGGAGCGCCCTCCGCGGTCCCCACCTCCATGGACGCCTTCAAAGGGGGCATGAGCCTGGAGCGGCTGCCGGAGGGACTCCGGCCACCGCCGCCGCCGCCCCATGACATGGGGCCCGCTTTCCACCTGGCCCGAGCGGCCGACCCCCGAGAGCAGCTCGAGAACTCAGCCAGTGAGTCGTCTGACACGGAACTCCCAGGTAAGCGTGGTTCCCCGCGCGGCGCGCACGGAGCCTACCGGGGAGCAGGGCCTGACGCCCGCGCTGCGCAGCCGGTCTCCCTCTCCGCCCCAAGAGCGATGGGAGATCCCCATTTCCCGTTCTCGACCTGACGGTGAACGCGGAAATTTACACACACACACGTACATGAAGGCGCTTCCACGCGGTCCCCACCCGCCAAGAGACTGGCAGGCGCATGAGCCTACAACTGGGGGGGTTGGACTGACAGCCCCTCTCCATCAGGAACACAGAGAACGCGGGAAGAAGTTGGGTGTGCACAACTGGGCGCAGAGAAGCAGCCAGGACTAAGGGACAGGAGCTGATCTAGAAGGAAATGGGGGTGACGGGCGAGAAAAGTACCCAAAGAGACCGAGAGTGGGGAAGATATCCTGTCAGTGGGCGACAGATTGAAAAGGAGAGACTGAAGAGAAGGAGCGGGCGGGAAGAGCAAACTGGATTGAGGGGGAGACAACAACAAATAAAAGGAAGACCGAGGATAGAGAGGGAGAGCAGGCCAAGGGGTGTTGCGGACAAGGCCGGCCCGAACCCTGACCAGGGATCCCGGCCCACGTGCACGTCCAGAGCCTGGAGTCTCCAGCCGCCTAACCAGGGCCCTGACTTGGATCTGGCAGGTCTCCCTCTGCGTTTCCTTTTTGTCCGAGCTCGACCTTTTTCGCAGCTACGAGCCGGGCCGGCGGGTGAGGGCGCCGGTTGTGTGGCGACGAATCCTGCCCCGACCCGGCCGGCAGGGTCTCTGAGCGACTCCCGCGCTCACGGTCCTAAATCGGCTGTGCAGCCGAGCTCCGAGCTCCAAGCTCCCGCAGCCTGGGCGCGCTACTGAGTTTATTGCTTAATTCACCGCTGTTTCTCTCTGCGTTTTTAAATCTGTGTTTGTGTTTCACATCCATCCCTACGTAATTTTCTCTGAGGTGTTCTGTTTGGTTCAAAAATAACCAACGTTGAACTATAATTTTGTTTTCAAAGTTTTCAAAGTTTTAAGTGTGGTCTTTGATTATTTATTAAAACCTAAAGAAATATATAACTGTAGATTGATTTTTTTTAAACCAGACCTATGAGGATAAATTAACAATTTAAATAGTATTTTTTTTATTTTGAAAGCACTAATATGCTAAGTGTATTTCTCTGGAATTTAAAATATCTACATGCAACATCCAACATCATTCTTCTGGAGACTTTAAAGTCGATCCAAAATGGCGCATTTCTCCGGGATTTTCTCAAAATCCATTTGCAGCAGTGTGATTTGGGGAATTTAAATTATCTAAATGTAATGTTGTGTTGCTCTGGAATTTAAAAATTATCTCTAAAAGGAGGTTATTGGGAAGGGGTTAAAAATCTATCTACCAAGGGTACATTGATTTTTTTCTTAATCCCAGAGAAATAAATGCCTCTGTCCGCCTGGAGTTTACACACACACAACTCTGTATTTAGTCAGGGATGTGTTTTCAAGTAAGTTTCTAGCTTCTTAATTTACATTTGCTCTGTGTTTCTTCCTGCCTATTTTTGAGAAATTTGTGACATCCTCAGCCCCTGTTTTTAGGCAGAGGGCTGTGAGCTTTTCTGGGCTTTTGTGTTTTGTTTTAAAATTCTTTTCTTTTATGTTTCTATGTTTCTATTACCGTATGTGTTTTGTGTAGCTCCAAAGAGAGAGAGACTAAAGCCCTTAGGTCACCTACACAGAGTCTGTCTTGTCCCAACTGCAGTTGGAGGGACTTACTAGGCCTTGAGACTGGAGGCCTGGAAGTAAGGCCGAGAAAGGGCCGTGTGCTGCCTGCCCAGTGGGGCTCCCACACAGCCCTGGGGAGAAGAAAGTGGAGGGGTTCAGGCTGGAAAAATCTGATTCTAGTTCAGAAAAGCAGAGACCCCTTCAGCTTTAGACCCCCACCCAAGAGTCCGCAAAATTTGTTTTTTAAAGAGCATACATTTGGGGATAACAGCGGCAGCACAGCCAAAACCTAAGCGGAGCTGCCGTGGGAGCAGGCCCTGCCCACCCAAGAACCCAGGCCTACGGCTCGGCTCCGGCTCGGGCTCCTGGATTCCTCTCCTCGGCAGCCAGACTAAAGTTGCCTACTAACTACCCAGAGCCCTGCGGGCTCTTTCCAATGAGGACAATTCTCAGGGCCGCCTGGAATTGGGAGGGAGGCTACCTGCGCTGATGGCGGGCGCTTCGGTGGAGCCGGGATGGGGCGCAACAGGGCGTAAGCCCGAGGTGACCCGTACCCCGTCCTGCCTGCTGCAGAGAAGGAGCGCGGCGGGGAACCCAAGGGGCCAGAGGACAGTGGCGCGGGCGGCGCGGGCTGTGGCGGCGCGGAGGACCCAGCCAAGAAGAAGAAGCAGCGGCGGCAACGTACGCACTTCACAAGCCAGCAGTTGCAAGAGCTGGAGGCGACGTTTCAGAGGAACCGCTACCCCGACATGAGCATGAGGGAGGAAATCGCTGTGTGGACCAACCTCACCGAGCCGCGCGTGCGGGTGAGCACCGGGCGCGCACCTAAAGGGACCCACGCAGAGAGCTGCTGGGCCGCTTCTGCCGCAGCCTGGGGAAGCTTATCCCTTATTCAGACTTCCACTCTCCCACCGCTCAGACTAGCTTCCTCCCTCCACCAGAGACCTCACCTGAGACCTTGGCCCACCCATAGTCAGCTAGGCCCCAAGGCCCCTAGCGAATCTAGGCTGCTCCCGACTCCAGCCCCTCCGACCTACGTCCTACCTGACCACTGGCTCTGAGGTAGCCCCAACCCAAAAACGTGTGGCTCCAGGGTAGGGAGCCCTGCAGGGTTCTGAGCCCACTCAGATGTTAGCAGGATGACCTGGGGTAAAGACTGGACCGAGAATTCCCTGCCGATGGGGACTTCAGGAGCTGCTGGTCTTCCTGCCAAAACGAAAGGGAAAGGCAGGTCCTGACTAGATGCCTCGGAGAGGCTTGAAATGTGCTTGAGTTGGGGGCTCTCAAAACCTCCTATAGCTGTGGTCCTATCCTGGCAACCAGCTCTTCCAAAATCTCAAGATATTCTCCACCTTCCCTAGCCTTGGACCTTTTGCCTAATGGTTTTTCCTATAAGTCTTGGGTCAGGAAGGGGGTGGCTCTGGTGAGCAAGTGGCCTTCCCAGTCCCTTTTGGGATGTGAGGTCTCAAACCTAAGAACAGACTGCATTCTCCTTCTTCTCACCCATTTGGTTCCCAGTAAATGCAAGGCTTTCCTGCCAGAGCAGCAAGAGAATCGTTTCTTCCCCGGGTGCACCAATATTTAATTAGGTATTGGAAGCACCTTCCAAGCCAGACCAACCTAGCCCACAGACTCCCTACTGTAACCCAGCCCTCTCCCTCCCAAGTCAGGCTAGCCAGCCCAGTGAGACCTGGAGTGGAACACCACACTCACTAATCCTGACCAGGTTTACAGTAGAAGGGGTGGGTGGGGTGTAATCAGGCAGTGTTAGTGGTAAGGAATGGGGAAGCTGAGATGCAGGGGTCTCGCAAACCAGCTCAGGAAACTGAGCCCAGCACTGGAGAAGGGTTGGGGACGGCAGGGGCCATGTGGTGGGCAGATAAGTGAGGACCAGGGAAGACCTGGGGCTTAGGGAAAAAAAGAGGTTCTTACCAAATTTAGGGGGAGAAATTGAAGGAGGGGAGATTAGAGAGAAAGTAGAAAGAATCAAAAGGAAATTAAATATTTGCAGAGAAACGTGTTTGGCATATATTTAGGTGGCAGAAAAGAAATTAAATATTTAAGAGAAGCAAAAGGATCAAGTATTTGAGAAAAAGAATCAAAAAGAATCATTGTTTCAAGAGAAACAATGAGGGTCGTATTTGGGAAGAATCAAAGAGATCAAAATGGGGAAGAAAAGACTGAGGGAGAAGAAAGAGGTTCAGAGGGTGGGGTGGACTGAATGAAAATATTTGAAGCAGAAATGGAAATATCAAATATTGCCAATAAAGATGAAAACATTATTTGAACGGATGAAATAGGTAGAAGAAATTGGAGGAATCGGAGAGTCATGTGTCTCAAAACTAAGAAAACTAAGTTTTGCATTTGAGGGAGAAGAGAGGGATGGAATATTTAGTGGATAGACAGGAACCCGTTCGGTTGGGAAAACAGAAGGTAGACTGGTTGAAAAGGGAAGGAAGAAAATGAATATTTGCTAAAAATAAAAGAGAACCCGTATTAAGAGAAGAAAACGAACTAAATTTGGGGAAGAGGATAAAGATGGGGAAAAAGACAAAAACCCTAATATTTCCGGGGGACTGGAAAGCAACCATTATGGAGAGAAGGCAGAAGGGGAGATATTGGTTGGTCGGTCAGTCAAAGAAAAGAAACGAAGTAGGGAGAGAAGGCGGAGGGTTCCGGGCGGTGGGGGTGGGGTGGGGGGGCCTTCCCGCCCTCAGCAGCCCTGACCCCTCTCCCGCCCTCTCCCCCAGGTCTGGTTCAAGAACCGGCGAGCCAAGTGGCGGAAGCGCGAGCGTAACCAGCAGCTGGACCTGTGCAAGGGCGGTTATGTGCCGCAGTTCAGCGGCTTGGTGCAGCCCTACGAGGACGTGTACGCCGCCGGCTACTCCTACAACAACTGGGCCGCCAAGAGCCTGGCTCCGGCGCCGCTTTCCACGAAAAGCTTCACCTTCTTCAACTCCATGAGCCCGCTGTCGTCGCAGTCCATGTTCTCGGCACCCAGCTCCATCTCCTCCATGACCATGCCGTCCAGTATGGGCCCAGGCGCCGTGCCTGGCATGCCCAACTCCGGCCTCAACAACATCAACAACCTCACCGGCTCCTCGCTTAACTCGGCCATGTCGCCCGGCGCCTGCCCGTACGGCACCCCAGCCTCGCCCTACAGCGTCTACCGGGACACGTGCAACTCGAGCCTAGCCAGCCTGCGGCTCAAGTCCAAGCAACACTCGTCGTTCGGCTACGGCGGCCTGCAGGGCCCGGCTACGGGCCTCAACGCGTGCCAGTACAACAGCTGACCGCCCCGCTGCGCCACGCGGGCCGGCGGCCGGCACTGCGCCGGGCGGGGCGGGCGCGGAGGACGCACGCTGGGCCGCAGCCAGCCGCGCCGCGGGGCTCGAGCCTGCGCGCCCCCTCCTCCACTCCCCGCCTCTGGGTTGGTTTTGTGTTTGCTTTTCCGGACCCCACTCAGCCCTCAAAATAAAAAAAGAAGAAAAGAAAGTTAAAAGACATCGGGAAAAAGTGCCGCGAAATAATGGATGAGTTGCAATTGCCCTCGGGATGGCGCGGGTGGTGTGTGTTCCGATGGGCCCCGGTGGCCCACTCCGCGGAGGGGGCTCGGCGGGGGAAGCGAGTGCTGAGGCCCAGCGGCCCGAAGAGGACGCCCTCGCAGCCCGCGTCCCCGCCGCGCTGTACGCGGACTGAGCGGCCACGCCTGTGCGAACTGGAGGTGCCATGCCCGAACGAGCCTGAGATCCCTCGGCCCGGTACGAACCAAGACACCTCTCCGAGCTGGGCCCGGCCGAGCGCACCTTAGCTCCATTCGCATCCGAGTTGGAGCAGGCGCTGGGCCGGGGGTGACGGTGCCTCGCACCGGATCGGGCGCTCGCCAGGGAGCCGCACATGGCCCTGCCAGGGAGAGCCCTCGCCCGCCCTGCGCCCTGAGCCCTATATTAAGGCCAGGGAGCTGCAGCGGGTGGTGTGGACATGGCGGGAGGACGGGGAAGGTTTGTCTAAGAGTACCCCAACCCCATGTTTAGCCGCGGGCTAAGGCCCTCTGCTCTGCTCCTGGGCCGGGAGGTGGCCCCCTGTCCCGGCGAACAGCCCCCTTCTCACCGCCTGACGTGCAAGAGTGGAGCCGGGAGAGCGCGGGGCGCGGCCCCAGGGCCCTGCGCCCATTTTGCACACCCGCTCTCCGGCCCGCGCCCCTGTTTACAGCGTCCCTGTGTATGTCGGACTGACTGTATAGAATTATAAATTTGTCTATATCGACTTGTCCATGTACGTCTATTAAAACCATAGTCTGAGCGTGCTAAGCACTGCTGAGCCCTGACTGCTTCATTGGGCCGAGGAGGGAGGTAAATAGAACGGGACTGCGCCACCTCGGCCCCGCGCGTAGGAGCGAAGAGCTGAGGCAGCCCGCCGGCAGGGATCTCCCGCCTCCCTTCCTCACCGTCTTTCCTGACCTGCTTAGCACAACTGCGGTGAGAGAGCCGCGCGGGGCCGGAGTGACGGTTCTGAGCTCCCTCTCCACTCCCACCCGTGCGCACCCGCTGAGCTAGTCAGTCTGTGCTGTGTGCCTGGTCGCCCTATAGTACCTCCCAGCCCTTCCCAGACTCTGCATGCTCTTCCAGGCTGGGTCTGCGCTGACCTTCGAGGCCCCCAGGATGCTATGGGGCCCTGGCTGCCCGCCGCGTTGGGGTGGGGGCTGCTGAGAGGCTCTTTGGGCCTTAGGTGGCCTTTTGTCCTGTGGCCCAGGCACCACCACCACCACCACCCGCCCTTGAAGCTATTCCCTGGCTATTCCTCCAGCGCCTAGCCAGAACCATCCTCTACCTTACCCCTAATGCCCCAGCCAAGATCCCAGCCAAGGGCATGCGACTATGCTGGCCGTGCCAGAGAAAGTGTCCATCACATAGGACTCACTTTTCACTTCCCTTCCATCCCAACTTATGGGGACTGCTGGTTGCTTCCACCTTCCCCTGGCTTTTGGAAACTACTGAACAAGACCAGCCTGTAAACTGCCTGTAAAGTCTGTTTCCCTTAAGTAAGTCATTTCTAATGGCAAAACAAAATGTTTGCAGCTGCAGCGGGGGAGGAAGGAGGGGTTGATATTCTGCTTTAGAATCACCTTGTGATGAGGATTGGCACTGCCCTAGAGCTGGACCCAGGCAAGCCCTAGCTGGGAGTGGGGCACAGCCACAGGCTTAGTCATAAGCTAATAGCTGCAGAACTCTGTGCTCACGTTCTCAAACCAGGTCAACACTACCTCTTGAGGTCAGGAGTACTAGCCCTATTTTACATATGGAACCAAGGTGCCATGAGAATATACCTGGGCCAAAGACACACAGAACCAAAAGGTTTTTAGATCCCCAAACTAGGCAACTTTCTCCTGGTCTTCTCACCTTTAAATGAGGAATAAGGAAGAGTCTTCCCTAGAGATGGCCCAGCCTGATGCTGCAGTGTAGGGTTCTGCGATGGACAGGGCCAGATACACAGGCTGGAGGTTGGGAGCTGGAGCCAGATCACCCTTCCCCCAACAGTTCCAGTTTAGAGCTCCAACCTCTCACTTTCTGGAAACATAAACACAACTACATCTGGACTCAGAGTGCCTCCCCCAGCCTCACACATCTGCTAAGGCCAGGGGGCCCTGGTCCCAGCTGAGGGCAGGAGACAGAGAAGACCTAGAAGGAGGTGGGCTGGAGGAAAGTGGGAAGCAAAAATGAAGCCTCTCCTGAAAGTCAGACCTTGCCCCAGCTGAGATGGGCTGCACAGGGCTCTGGTAGAGGCCCAGTGTAGACAAGGGGCCACAAGCCAAACAGCTGCAGATGGGCGGAGGGACAGAAGTAGTCCCAGAATGACCCCACAATCTATCAAGGACCATGACCAAGCAGGTGAGTGTAAGACCAGCCCCAGGCCCCATCCAGTTGTTTTTCATCCAACTCTTCCGTGGCTTGCAAAGACATAGCATCCAGCCCTTCTCATACCAGCTACACAGGGTCATCCCTGCCTGGGAAATATAGAGAGGTCTGAAAGCCACGTCTTATGAAAAAAAGGCAGAAAGGCCTAGGCTTCTTTGCCTACTAAAGATTGGGGGGTCATTCATTCATTCGACATTGACTGTGCTCCTGCTCTTGGTACTAGAGATGGAATGGTGGAAAACAGACACAGTCCCTGCTCTCCTGGACAAGTAAATGAACATGTATAATTACAACCTGGGTTGAGAAAAAACAAAAGGCTGCCATGAGTAAGAATAAATGGGAGACCTGCTTTAAACACAGTTGTTGGGCAAGGCTGGTCCCAGGAGCCAGCTCCATCTCTGTCTTCAGGGATGAACACTAACCTCTATGGAACCCACATGGGGTCCAGGGCCCTGTGCTATGTGTACTTCTCACTCAGGAGACTTTTACCTGTGCAACTACTCCATGGGGATGGTATTATTTATTATTTTATTATTAATATTATTAAAATGAGGCTTGGCGCCTGTGGCCTAAGCATCTAAGGCACCAACCACATACACCTGAGCTAGAAGGTTCGAATCCAGCCCAGGGCCCGCCAAACAACAATAATGGCCGTAACCAAAAAAATAGCTGGGCGTTGTGGCAGGCACCTGTAGTCCCAGCTACTTGGGAGGCTGAGGCAGGAGAATCGCTTGAGCCCAGGAGTTTGCAGTTGCTGTGAGCTGTGATGCCACAGCACTCTACCCAGGGGGACAACTTGAGGCTCTGTCTCAAAAAAAAAAAAATTATTAAAATGAAATGTCCTGGTTTTCCTCTTGAGCCCCTGTTCCCCTCTTTCTGTATTAATAGGACTTCTCAGTCAAAATTTCTCAATAGGTCATTTCTGAAATGTCATTTGGGGCCCAACTTTTCCCTGCCACATCCTTGGCCCACCTTCTACACCTCACCCTACACTGCCCCGCCCCCCCAGCAACCACCCTAGGCTCAGGCCCTCTGTGGCATAGCTTGTTGTCTTGTGGTACAATCTCCACTCCATCCTCTGCAGATCAGGCCTGGGAGACCTAGAGGAACCAGGCCCAATTCCTGCTGTCTCTACTGGGCCTCTGTGGAAAGGCAGATCAGCACGGTCAGTGCTCATCCCAGGAGTCTCCTCCAAGGGCTTACTGCCATGAGGGATAAAGGTGCCTGAACACTTTTTTTTTTGTTGGCACATCATGTTATCAATAGCTACTGAGCGCCAGACCACATGCAAGCAGTTCTTATGTCCTATTCCTCACAGCAACTCCATAATAGAGGGGCTTCCTATCCTTATTTTTTACAGGTGTGAAGGGAATTAGTAACTTCTCCAAGATGGCACAGCTAATGAGAGATAGAGGTGGCACTTGACCTCAGGCCTTCTGCCCAGGGCCCGTGCTCCTTCCCACTGCACTATACATATACTACCCTTACACGAATCACATTTGTATTCAATGGGGAAAGGAAATTAAAAGTTAGAGTTCACTTCAGGAGGCTGAGCTCAGCTATCATCCAGGAGAGAGAAAGAAAACACCCCAGGCTGAGAATTTGCCCTCCCAAGCTCTGGCTGTGTGGGAGCAGCAGAGGGCATGCGGTAGGAGCAGGCAGGGCACAGAGCAGGTTTCTCATGAAGAAAGGGGAATCCAAGCTCTCACCTCAGGCATATCACAAGCTTCCCATTCCCTAGATTGGTGTGTGCAGGCACAGCCTCCTCCCAGGCCCTGCCTCCCTGCCCCTCTCCTCATGAGAACACCCCCCTTCACACTCCAGTGCTGCCTTTGCCGGTCTCTGGATCTTACCTCCCAGATGTCTGGTGTTTCCCAGAGCAGCTGTCCACCCTCAAGTAGCTTCAGGGCACACAGCAAACACTGCAGCGGTGCCCAGTCGGAGGGAGGGGCTGCGATTTTGTCAATCAAACCACTGCAGAGGAGCAGGGTCAAGTGCAAGAAGCTGCATGAGGAACAGGGAGAAGGTAGAGGGCAGGATGACCTTGGTAGAGGCCAACAGCTGTGCTGGATAACTCAGGCACATCTCATTCTGTGCTGTGCCTGCAATGTTTTATTTCTCTTATTAGCCTCATTCTGTAGACGGAGGAGGTGAAGCTCAGAGAGGTGGTGTAGCCTGTCCAAAGACATGAACACTCCTCTTTAGGGTGTGGGCTTAACTACTATGAGCACTGCCTCCTGCAGGCTGACCCCAGCAGCTAGACAGAGTCACTGTGGTCACAGAGAGCCAGCATGTTGGACTAAACCAAACAGGTGTGGACAGCAAAACCTATAAAAGCACCTGCTGATAGGAGGTGCTCAATAAATATCTGTTGAATAAAAGAACTGAGGGGCTGACTTTCCTCCCCCACACCCTCTTTCTGCCCTCCCCACTCCTTTCTGTCCTCTCTCTTGCTCTTTTCCTTCTTCCTCCAGTCTTTCTCAGTACAGACAGCTCTTGGCAGTGCCTTGAAAAGTATATCTTAACAAACAACCCAATCAAAAATAGGCAAATTCTAACCAGAGGTGCAAGGTTAAAAAAAAAAAAAAAAAAAAATAGGCAAAGGACTTGAAAAGACTCCTCCCCCCAAGAAGATATACAAATGACCAATAAGCACATGAAAAGAAGCTGACACCACTAGTCAATAGAAAATGCAAATCAAAAACCACAAAGGAGACCACTTCACACTCATCAGGAAGGCTCGGGTGCCTGTGGCTCAAGCGGCTAAAGCGCCAGCCACATACACCTGAGCTGGCAGGTTCTAATCCAGCCCGGGCAGCCAAACAACAATGACGACTGCAACCAAAAAATAGCCAGGCGTTGTGGCAGGCACCTGTAGTCCCAGCTACTTGGGGAGGTGGAGGCAGGAGAATCGCTTGAGCCCAGGAGTTGGAGGTTGCTGTGAGCTGTGATGACACCGCACTCTACCCAGGGTGACAGCTTGCGGCTCTGTCTCAAAAAAAAAAAAAAAAAAAAAAAAAAAATTAAAAAATTAAAAAACAGAAATAACAAAGGTTAACAGGATGTAGAGAAATCAGAACCCTCGTGCTTGCTGGTGGGAATGTAAAATGGTACAGCCACTGTGGAGAACAGTACAGCGGATTCCTCAAAAAAAAAAAAATAGAATTACCATATGATCTAGCAATTCCACTCCTGGTTACAATTCTGCTTCCGGGTATACATGGGTTATTACAAAAGTTTTGAGATACACAAAAATCAAGAAACATAAAATCTTGAACGAAAACAAATGAAGCCCTCCCAGCAACACTGATAAGCCGAGCAAGTTGGAACTGGTATGGGTGAATCGGAAAGGATGCTGTCGACTGTGTCTCTTGGAAGTGAAATAATGGACCATAACTCAATCTGTCTCAAAACCCATGTATATGCAAAAGAAATGAAAGCAGGGACTCAAAGATATATTTGTACACCTGTGCTCACATCAGTAGCTAAAACATGTTCATCACAATAGCTAAAAAGTGGAAGTAGACCAAGTGTCCAGATGAATGGATAAACAAAATGTGGTCCTTAAAAAGGAAAGAAATGTGGTTCATTCCTGTAATCCTAGCACTGTGGGAGGCCAAGGCAGGAGAATTGCTTGAGCTCATGAGTTTGAGACCAGCCTGAGCAAGGGTGAGACCCCATCTTTACTAAAAATAGAAAAAAACAACCAGGCATTGTGGTGGGCACCTATAGTCCCAGCTACTTGGGAGGCTCACTTGAGCCCAAGAGTTTGAGGTTGCTGTGAGCTATGATGCCACAGCCCTCTACTCAGGGCACAGAATGAGGCTCTGTCTTTAAAAAAAAGAGGGGGGGAGAAATTCTGACAAATGCCACAACATGGAAGAACCTTGAGGACATTACGTTAAGTGAAATTGTCACAAAAGGACAAATACTGTGATTACACTTATATGAGCTACCTAGAATAGGCAGATTCATAAACACAGAAAATAGAATGGTGGCTCCCAGCAGCTGAGGGAGGGGACTGGGAACTAGTATTTAAGGGGTACAGAGTTTCAGGTGAGAAAGATGAAAAGTTCTAGAGATGGATGGTAGTGACAATTGCATAGCAATATGAATATACTTAATGCTACTGAACTATACACTTTAAAAAGATTAAAGTGATACATTTTATGTTATGTATATTTTACCACAAATTTTTTCTGAAAGTGTATCTGTGGTTATGCCCCTACCTTATGGAAAGAGGCATTCACTGTGGTGCATCTTACAAGGGTACATGTGAAACTTAGTAAATGTAGAATACAATTGTCTTAACACAGTAAGAAAATGCCAGGAAGGCTATATTAACCATATGAAAATGTGTCAAACTGTTTATAAACCCAATGTATGGTGCCCCATGATCGTATTAATGTACACAGCTATAATTTAATATTAATTAAAAAAAAAAAGAAAGAAAGAAGGAGGCATTCAGAGGCTGGGGCCCCCAGGACTCCCAGAGATTGTGTCCACTGCTTTTTGGCAAACCTTTCCCCACAATCCTCTCAACCAGTAGCTCCTTTGAGGCCCCAGCAACCCGCTGACCTCCCCTGAATGGCCTTCAACCCAGTTCTCCATCCTTCAAGCGGCGCAGCAGTGGGATCCCAGTAACAACAGCCTCTTCCCTTATTGAATGTCTACTATGTGTCTAGAAGAGAGACAGGATGAATGGCTTTTCTCTATAAGTTTAGCATTTAGCTTAAAATTAAATGATAGCGTCACTATTGCTTTTTTTTTTTTTAACTGAGCTTCTCTGTCAAAATCCTAAACAAGGAAATCTACCAGTCTTAAGCACACTACCACTTTTGTTCTTAAATATGCACAGAAAAATTTCTGGATGTGTTAACACCAGCTACCTTTGTGAGGAAGGAAATGACTTTTTTTTTTTTTTTATTTGTTCTTTACAAGATTTTTTTTTCTTTTTTTTTCTGTTCTGAGTATATATTATTTTTGTAATGATGAAGTAAAACAAAATATATTACTTTAAAAATATTGATAGAAAAAAACTACCATCTGCAGGATAGGGAGTGGCCTGCTGCCCACAGGGTTCCTGTCCTCACCCTGAGGTGTCAGTTGTCACCTACCTGAGATGCATCACCCTCTGCATTCCAGTCTCATTTGAGGGAGGCCAGTGTGACAGATGTCAAGTAAACTTTTCCAGATTTTTACAAAAATGAACTTTTTGTTTTCAAATGCAAGTACATTCTTCTTTAAACAAATGTCAAACTAGTAAGTGCCAATAAGAAATGTCCATATCTTATTCTAAGAAGAATAATCTGTAATGCTCTTTGGTTGCTCAGAGCTCAGTATTTGAAAAAGCTCTCTTAATAGAGAGTCCATCTGGTCTCCCCTTTGTCCCTTGTTGCATCCTCCCACCCCAATGCAGCAACCTATCTGCACTCCCGCCTTGCTCTGACACACACACACGCACACACACAGTGCATGCCTGCCAGCCAGCATGATCATGGAATCTTTATTAAAGAGGTCTAAATTACCAAGGTTTTACTATACTACTAAAAATAGTCATGCTTACTTAGCCTGTTTAATAAGCACACCATTTCTAATTTTTCCTGCCTGAGTAAACCGAAATATCGTTCCAGAAATACATTTTTACTGAAACAAGAAGTCTCGTTTTTTTCTTTGTTCATACATAGTCCTCCCTCTTTCCCCTCTTCCTCCTCTCGTCTTCTGTCTGTCCCCTGTGTCCCCCTCAGCTCCCCACCTCTACCCCTTTTTAAAGTTTCAAACAGAAAGGGGAAAGTAACAGTAATTTGGACTTGGCTTTCATGCAAAATGGACCAATTTTTTAAGTGTTGGTAATTTGTCCTGAAAATGGATATAGGGAGTTGGGCTGGAAAAGCTTTGAAGAATGGGGTTTTATGAGTGGAAAATGTGGCCTGAGCATGGGAGAATGTGTGCTGCACCTCACTCTGTGCCTGGGACAGTGTGGCATGTGTGATAATCACAGCTAATAGCACCATTATTGCTATTATCACATTACATTATTATTATTCATCAAGATCAGACAAAGCTTATTAACCCATTTAATTGAACCATGGGTTTAAGGTCCCAATGACTTCACAGAAAGTGCTTGGCAAACTCTCCAAGACATTGAAGCCACAAAGTAGCTGGCCACTTCACTGCCTGCCAGGCTGTGGCGGGGCCCAGCCAGGGTTTCCCCAAACTGTTCCTGCCTGTGGCCTATCTGGGTACTTTCCAGGACACACTGGGATAGATGCTCATCCCTGCCTAGGCTCCAGCCTTTTCTTGCATATACATGCTCACACAGGCACACACACAACACTCTCCCCCATGGGTAAACCCAATTTAATAAAAGATATACTTACATAAAAAACCTCTGTCCCCAGACACAGCACAGCCAAAGATCCCTTCTCCAGCCCTAAGCTAGCATTCCATTGAGTCACCCAGGCTGGTATGAGTACAGGCAGACACAATTCATGATGAACCCCTGGGTTCTCCTGAGCTTGCTCTTAGCTTCTTAATTCTACCACAGGGCAGACTCCAAAATGGGCTCACAAAGATTCACCCAGCTCCTCAAGGCAGGTACACCCACTATGCCCAGGGTGATGGAGGGGCTCAGAGGACAGGGCCTCCTCTGGGAGTCAAGAGGCCAGGATTCTAGCCCTTAAGTGGGGCTCTTCCCAGGGCATGACTTTCCCTTCACAGATTCCGAATTTCCTCTTCTGTCAAGCAGGTGCTGGACCCACTAGCCTTCTCTCAGAGTTTGCTGTCAGGGTTTGAAGAGATCCTGGACAAATCCATATATGTGGTTTTCAAGTGGGCTCTCTCTTTAGAGACACAAAATTATTTTTTTCATCTCACTGGCCTATTGGTACTGGAGAATTTCTGAATGAGGATGCTCTTTCTTGGTCAACATGTCCAGCCTCTTACCCCTATAGACAAGCCTCCCAGGGAAGTATCTCACTTTGCTTACTTAGGCATAGTGGCACTTCTAAGCCCTCAGCAGGGACGCTGCACTGCTCCCAGATCTGCTTTTGGGTCAGGACCTACCACTTGGGTGAGATGGACCCACCATTACTCTCTGAAGTCTCTTAAGTCCTGGGCTTCCTCCAGCCCCTGCATTGCTATTGGGCCCTGGGGAGCAAGGCACAGGAAGGCCCTACCTCAGCCCAGGCACTTCCAGGGTAACCAAGGCCAGAGACAAAATGATCACAGAGGTTAAGAGCACAAACTCTGTGAACTTAGGCAGAGCCTGGGTTCAAATCGTAGTACCACCACGTATTCACTGCCACAGAATGTCTGTGAGCCTCGATTTCTTCATCTATAAAATGAGAGAAATGTGTAAAGTTATGTATGGTGTTTGGCACTGTACCAATGACATAACATGCTCAATATAATTACTGGATCTCTTTGCTATCCACTCTCTCCCTCCCTCCATCAGGATTCTAAAGCTGGCATGTCTCAAACAGTCTAGTCACTGACATCCACACGTTAGAGATTGACCTCTCAATCCGTGGTCCTCCAATCTAGGGCTGGGAGAAGAAATAGACACAGGCAGAGGAATTAAGGTCTGATTCAAGGTAAGATATGAAAGGTCAAGGGTGAGAGTGTGAGAAAGGGGAAATCAAGGCTAATGGGAACAATCTTGGAAGGCTTCCTGTTAGAGGAGGCCTGGTACTGAGCACTGAAGACCGGATTGGGATGGGTGTGCAGGAGTAGAGGCGAGACTAAGCCAGGCAAAGGGAGCCCTGAGATATGAAGAAAGGGGAGACAGAACAAAGGAGCCTTAAATGCCAGGGGAAGGGAACACAGCTGCCCTCCAAGTGGCAGTGGGATTCAAATCGGCCAGGTCACAGCCCTGCTTGCTGTCCCTCCCATCCTTTAAAGTCCAAACTGCCCAGCTGAGCACTCAGCCCTCAGGATCTGGCTTCCATCTGCTTCCTCAGCCTCCAGTCCCCCCACAAGTCCCATCTACACTGACTTCTCAGTACTCCCAGACCCTCGACAAGGTCCTGCCCTCTTTCCTTCGTGCATTTGGTTCCTTCTGTTTGCAGTCCCAGTGCACCTGCAACAGGCGCACACATGCAGTTAATGCACACACACACCGCTTAACATTTTTTCCTTTTCTTTTCTTTTCTTTTCTTTTTTTATTTTTTATTTTTTCTTTTAATTTTTTTTGAGATAGAATCTTACTATGTCACTCTGGGTAGAGTGCTGTGGCATCACAGCTCACAGCAACCTCAAACTCTTGGGCTTAAGCGATGCTCTTGCCTCAGGCTCCCAAGTAGCTGGGACTACAGATGCCCATCACAACACCTGGCTAGTTTTTATTGCAGTTGCCATTGTTGTTTAGCTGGCCCTGGCTGGGTTCGAACCCACCAGCCTTGATGTATGTGGTTGGCGCCATCACCACTGTACTACGGGCACCGAGCCTAACATTTTTTCCAAGGTGAAAATTATGTGGCTTTTTTTTGATTATATAATACATACTCATTCTTAAAATTCAAAAAGTTCAGGAAATGTGAGGACAAAAGTCAAGATCACCAAACCACCGTGAGTATCTGTAAGATTATCCATACAGGTGCCCCCCAGCATGGCGTCTGTCTGTGCACATGTGTTCTGTAAAGGGTATGACACCACGTGTTGCTCTAGAAGCTACTTTTTTCACTCAGTAAAATATCACCTTAACTATACCTTAACTACAAATCATTATTTTTAATGGCCACATGTATGGATTCATAATAATTTAACCAATTTCTCACCAACAAGCATTTAGGTAGTTAGTTCCTTCTTCTGTTTAGTTTCTGTTATAACAAGCCACAGTAAGTATCCTTTCATCATTTGATTCCTTTGGATAATTTCAAGAAGTAGAACTATTGGGCCCTAGAAACACATATATAACATCCAGTCCACATTGCCAAGGCTCACGTATACAACATCAAGGCCACACCTGTTTGTATTCCCAGAGTGGTCAAGGGCACCCACTCTCCATTCCCAGATCATACTAGGTTCTATCTATCATCTTTGCTGCTCAAAAGAGAAAAAAAACTTCTTAACCTGGTTCTCTGTACCCTCAATGAATCCTCAACAATAAAAAAGGAGGGGGGGATAAAAAAATTACAGTGAAAAAAAACTTTTTTTAAAGAAAACACCTCTCACTGCTCCTTCGTACGCTGTCTTTTCTTTCTTTCTTTTTTTTTTTTTAATTAATCCAGATGGTGTTACATATTTACGGTCCTGCAACTGGCTTTTCCAACCTAACAATCCTTTCTCTCCTTTTCTGCTTATTCTTTTCAGGGTCAGATAAAAACAACCAAACAAATAAAAACACACCTACTCCAATCTGCTTCCTCAACCTCCAGTCCCCCCACAAGTCCCAGCTACACTGACTTCTTAGTACTCCCAAACCCTCAACAAGTTCCTGCCCTCTTTCCTTCCTCTTTCCAATCAAAAGTCTCCCAAGGTCCCCCCTCCAGGTGCCCAGAGCTCCCTCCCCCTCTGACCAGTTATAGGTGGCTACAGGAGCAGGCAGAGGGCCAGAAAGAACTGCGCAGAGTCACCGCCCAAGAGGCCAGCCTCTTGCCATGAGGGTGGCCCTTCCCGCACAAGCTGGCACATGCTGCCTATTGAGCCCCGTTCTCCCTGCTCAGCACACCCCATCTGCAGCCAAGTCTCCATGTGGGCCTGCTGTACTGAAGCCCAGGGAAAGGTGGCAACTAAGCCAAACTCTCCTCTCTGCCTAGGCTGTAATTTCCTGATTAGGCGCCGCAGTCACCACCCTTTCTGCACACACTGATTGCTTCCTGCCGTCCTCTCAATCATTGGGGCTCCTGAAACTCCCAGGGCCAGCAGACTTCAGAGCCTCCACCAAGCAGTGAGACGATGCCAGAGAACTGGCCAGTAGAAGTCCAGCTGAGCAATCACCTTCCCTCCTCCAAGAGTCAGGCCCTGCTCAGAAGAGAATCATGGCCTAGTTTTTAAAATTCAAGAAATAGCTTTAATGAAAAAGAACAAGGTTGTTACAAGGCAGTAGTTCAGAGGACTACATGTGTGGCCTACGTTCAAATACTGACTCTGCCCTTTAAATATGATCTTGGCCAAGTAAGTCTCTGCGTACCACCTGCCCACCCATGAAATGATGATAACAAGTCCTCAGAAGATTGTTGCATGGCATTATAGGAGAATGGTTAAAAGGCCAGACACACTTGTTTGTGAATTCTAATTCATTCTCCTTAGTTATACAACTTATATAAGTCACATCACCTCTTTGAACCTCAATTTTGCCACCTATTTAATAAGAATAATGAAAATATATGTGTTGTTTTGTGATTGAAATTATACATATGAAAGTATCTTATAAAGAGAAATTCTGGTAAAACAGAAGGCAGTATATCCACAGTCAAAGAGAAACCCTGGATCTGTCTGGATCCCTCCTTCTCTGGTCCAGAGTTTTGAAGACTCTTTTTATCTCAGGCCATGATCCAAGCACTGGGGAAGGAATCAGGGGACAGTGGGGTGCCTCTGCTGTGAGAACACCACTGTCCCATCACCAGTTCACACAGGTGGTGGTCAATCCCCGCTTCCCCCTCTGGCTTCTTCTACACTTCACTTTAGAGACTTCAGTTTCATTTTGCAAGCAGCCAGTCATGCCTCGTGCAACCACCCCCTCGTATTCACATAGAGGCGTTTGATCCTAGCTAGGAGCTGAGTCCATAGGAAACCCTCCTTCCCAGTTTGAGTCCAAAAGGTGTCAGTAATACCTGCACATAGCCCAGACTCCAGGGACTCTATTCATGGTTTTTATTTTTTAAAGGTACAGTACAGCAACCAAGATTAATTTTAAGATAATTCCAATCACTATTTGCCTCTCCCAGAGAACATCAATGGAGATCCCATTCCTCAAACCTCCCCCGAGCTGACATGCCAGCTATCAGGACCACTGTCCACAAGCCCCCTCAGCTTTTACTTCCTTCTTCCCTCCCTTGCTCAGGCTCTTTGCGGTGTGGATTCACCCAGCCTTGCTGGTCTTCTAATGTCCTCTCTGTTGTGCCCATTACCCTGACTCTCCACCATGGAGAAGAACCCAGGAGCTGGCCAAGAAAGCAGGAAAACTCCTCTCTCCTTCCAGCTCTCCAGTCCTGGTTTACCACCATTTTCCCGGTGCCATACCACACAAACCCTAAAATAAAATCAAAGACACAGCTCGGGGAGGGGCAGCACATGGCTAACCAAACACAGATTAAATTCTCTGCAGCAGAGCATGGGGAAGAATGGGGGTGCACCTGTGTTGATAAATCTTGCACCATCACATTTCCCACCTTCCCGTGCTATCCAGCTCTTAGGTAGGACCAGGCTCATAACAAGCGCCCCTCCTTTCTGAGTAGCCTACTTAGGAATTCAGACCCAGCTTTTCTCTCAAGAGCCTGTAGGACAATGGAATGAAACAGATGAAGACACCGAGAGCAAAACCTGACCCAATGAAGGCCCATTTGCTTTATGAGGTGTCCTGACTCACTGCATTTGAAGACAATATCAAGGTGCACGTTTTCCTGCACCTCAGTGTCAGATTTCTAGGGGCTGCTGGAATAAACAGGAGAACGTATATCCTCAGATCAGTCCCTGGATCTCCACAGTATTGGGACTGCTTCCTACCCATGGAATCAACAGGCAGTTAAAGAAACAAAAAGAATGTACAACTCCAGCCTCGATTTTGAGATCCTTCCCATAAGAGCTGGGGGAGGGCCTGGGCATGACCAAGAGACTTGGGCCCAGGTCCCCTGCATCCCACCTGGCTGGCAAGCTGGGGATGAATAAGCCATTCAGGGATAGCCTTGCTGGATCCCAGGATTGAGGAGGGTTAAGGAGGGTCCTGCTTTCCATAGCCAGGCATAGGCAAGTGGAGCCACTTCTGCCCCAAACAAGTCAACTGAAGGTTTTAGCCAAGGCTATTTGAGTTGGTGAGAGCCCAAGTGGGAATTCCAATCTGCCAATGTTTGCTCTGCAGGCAAATAGAGCCAGACAGAAATGCTGCTCTAGGACTCTGGGCCAAGTATCCATCAGCTTGTTCTGCCAGCAGTGCTGAGCCAGTCCTGTGCACGTCACCTCCTCCCAGCTCTCTGCTCGGAAAGCCTTCTTCTTGTGCCTTTAAAGGTGGCCTGCCCTACACCACACCCTGTGGTCTGTGTCCAGGGCCGCCTTCCTGGGCCTGGGCCCTCGCCTGTCTGGGTCCGAGATGCCCCTTGCCCATCCTGATCCAGCTCCACCTGAAGACCCAGTCACACTCTCCTTTGCAGGCTCCTAACCTCTGTCCTGAAGTTAGCTCCATACTTTGCTCCCACCACATTGACTCTGACCCAGTTCCTCTCAGCCCCTGACCAGCACAGCCTACTGAAGGTGCCCCCAACAGAGGTAGACAGCTGACAACTGGGAAACACAAACAACCATGAGCTGACTGCCTCTTTTCTCACACCTTCACATAGATTTTATTTGATCCTTATAGCTCAGCAGTTTTATCATCCCATTTCTCAGGGGAAAGAGCTGAGGCTCAAAAGACTGGACATCTTGTCCAAGGTCACCTAATTAAAAAACTTGGGTTTTCTGACTCCAAAACCATGGCACCCCCATGAGGCAAATTTGTTGTTCACTCCCAGATGCCTAGGGCAATTCCCAGCACTCCTGCTGGAGCAGCTGGATGTGCTTTAATGTCCCCTGACCTGTGCTGGCACACTCAGTGTGAGCAGTTAGCAAGATCTGCCTTGCCCCAGCCCTGAACTAGAGCTGCCAGATCAACAGGGCCACACCAGCTCAAAAAGCCCACATACTTTCATGGAGCTCCTGGGGGTCCTTCTTGGTCTGAAGTCCTCAGGAAGCTCCCCCAGACCTTTGTTGCTAGGTACAGGGAGACTAGATCCAGTGTGACCCCTGCATGTGGCCTCTGTCCAGAGCAGGTCTTTCAGCCTCCCTTTCCCTACTCCCTAGGCCCACTGGGTTCTGGGGGATTAGGGCATTCTAGGGAATCAAACTTCATGAGTACCAACCCAGGTCCACCTCCGAAAGGTGGAGAAACACCATAATCACAGCAACTCTAGAGAGGCCAACTCAGAAAGCCTGTGTTTAATGGGGGCCGGCCACAGTCTGCAAAGCCCTTGGTGCATGAGGGCCCACATGCCTAGCTAATTTTCATCGTCATTTTCTTCCAAGGACTCTTCTTCCTTCTTCTGGGGCAAGTCTTCCAGCATCAGGCCCAGCACGTGCACAATCTCATAGTATAGCTCTTGAAGCCTGAAAAGTGCAGCAGAAAGAAAGGAGATCTGAGGTTGAGCCATTCCATACTTTCGCCTGTACATTTGCCACGCCTGGGCACTGTGGGATTAGGGAAGAGCAAGGAGTTTAGCGCCAGATGAGGCTGAGCCGGAATCCCAGGTCTGCCACTCTGTCTGAGGCTCCCTGCAGTGAGGGATTCACCTCATGTGTCAGGCTGGAGGGAAACCCCTGGGCTCTGAGAGAAGCAGCTATGTGGGAGAGCCCAGACGGTGGCTGGCTACACTTGGGCCAAAAGTGGGCATTCCTCAACCTTTCCATCTTAGTCTCTCCTGTCTCTAAAGCTCTCCAGTGTCTTTTTTTTTTTTTTTTTTTTTTTTTGAGAAACCAAGCTAATCATGTCTGTCCTTGCTCAAGAGGCCACTGTGGCTCCCTACTGCTCACAGTCCCTCTGCCAGGTTTTTCCATCCTTCCTGCTCAGTAATGGCCCATCATAATCCCAGCTACCTTACTCTGGGCACAAGCCCTGGGCCATGTCAAACTCAAAGCTTCACATACAACCATTTTTACTGAATCAGCCCAGCAGCCTCTCAGGTGACAGATGGAAAAAGGGCAAAAGCTTGCCCAAGGTCACATAGGAAGGTAGTGGCAAAACCAGATCAGGAGTCTGAGCTCCTGATTTGGCACTAATGCTCTTTCTTCTGCCCTCTGAAAAGGGGTTAGTGAGGAAAAGCTTGGAGATTTGAAGGAGTTGGCATTTAAATACAAGCCAAGGAAGGCTGGGAGGGGCAGAGGAAGCAGATTCCCCCAGCCATGGCCTGCCAACACAGCAGTCCAGCCCTGTGCATACATGGAACGTGGCATCTTTGAGGTGCCTGGTCTACCCACCCTGCACATCAGCCCACCATCCCCTTCACTCTTCCAGGGAACCCAACACAGCCCAAAGGCTTCAAGGAAGCCCCAAAGACCAGGAAAGGCTGGGGCTGGGACTGACTTGCAGATGGTAGCATCCTGGTTGTCCAGAGTGGAGAAGTAGATGTCAATGAAGGGTAGGCTAGTGCCAAAATCATCCAAGACCATGGGGTCGGTGTGCAGCAGGGTACTCTTAAAGTTCTCCACCAGCTCACTGAAACTTTTGTGATCAGAATCTTTCTAGAGAGGAAAGCATAATGAAAGAGCAATGAGGAGAAGGAGGTGACAGCCTGACAGCCGACCTACACAGAGAACTGGAGACCCTCCATGACGGGCCCAGGCAAAGGCCTGACCCTGGCCCGGGAGGAGTCCTGACCCCCTCTGAGCCTAGAGCCCCTGGATGAGGTAGAGACCACTGACATGAAGACAGGTGGCACACAGAGGAGTCAGCCAGAGTCTGAATATGGCCCAAATGTCCTCCCCAGCCCTGAGCACACCTTGGGCACAGCCAAGACAGGCAAATGTCCCACCTCAGAGAAGAGGTTGAGGAGGGTTTAGCAACCCAGTGAGGGAGAGTCTCAGCCTGGGGTGCTCAGGGCACTCAGGCGGAAAGAGAAGAATCACCCCCAGTTGCTCACAGCTGCATCCCACTTGACAGAAAATCTCCATGTGGGCCTGGTACAGTGGCTCACACCTGTAATCCTGGCACTCTGGGAGGCTGAGGTGGGAGGATCCCTTGAGCTCAGGAGTTTGAGACCAGCCTAAGCAAGAGAGAGACCCCATCTCTACTAAAAAGAGAAAAATTAGCAGAGTGTTGTGGCAGGCACCTGTAGTCCCAGCTACTTGTGAGGCTGAGGAAAGAGGATCATTGAGCACAAGTTTAAGGTTCCTGTGAGCTGGGCTAACATCATAGCATTCTAGGTAACAGAGTAAGACTCTTTCTCAAAAAGAAAAAAAAGGAAGTCTCCATTTTGCTGTGCTCATTCTTGTTCTGGTTTTAGAAAGACAAGAAAACTGAGGCTGTGTGACAACCTATCAGAGCATCTTCACCCATTCAGTGGACTGGGCCACAGCCGCCAGGCACCAGTGAGCCCTCCATGAGAAGCTTCAGCACCGAGTCCCTGCCCCCAAGGGTCCAGCAGTGGACTTCTGCCCCCAGAGGAAGACATCATAATCACAGCATTCACCACTCCAGGAGGTGCAGAGAAGCACAAGAATGTAGAGAGTAAGGACTGAGTCCGGAAATACGGTACCTGCCCTGCCTAAAGCCACAGATGCCCGAGACCACCTGTCCTCTACACAGGTCCCAGAGTCCCTCCTTCCGCTCCCAGTCATCTGCCGTGGTGACTACCCACCTGTGTCTGCATCAGCCTGTTGACCTCCTCCTGCTGTCGCTTCAGAATCACCTGCTTCTCTTCCATGAGTGTCACATGCCTCTCCAACATCAGCTCTCGCTCAAACTTCTTAATGGAGTCCTAAAAAGTCAGGTGATGGAGGTGGGAACAGGCTCTCAATACATCCCCACCCCCAGTCTTTCTTCCTCTCTATCCTCACTCTGCTGTTCAGTCCCTCAGCAGGAAGGCCCTTCCCACACACAGGGCCAGCCCTACACTCAAGCTGCCAACTGCAGCTGCAGAGACTGCCCAAGCCCCACTGTTGACCACCGTCATAAGGCAAGGCAAATGCATCAGCTCAGGAAGAAGAATTGGGCCAGGTGAGGAAAGGGCCTATCTAGCCATCTCCACTCCATGTCAGGAAAGAGACAAAGCTTAGGGAGACTGGGCCGGTAACCCTACCTGCCACACCTACCCTGCCCTCTGATCCTTACAAGCATGGCCTTACCTCAGTGTGTATGATCATCACGCCCACAAACATGCTAAGGAAGATGAAAGAGGCAAGCAAGATGAAGAGGATGGTGAACGCCCGGCTCATAGCAAAATTCCGGTTGTCCAACTGCTCCTGCAGGTCTGTCCAGCCATCGACCTGCTCGGGCAGGAGAGGGTATGCTGAGGGTCAAGGCCCAGAGGGGTGGGCCCCCCACTTACCTACACTATGAGAGTCCCAGTCCCAAGGGCGCTTCTTGGCTCAGCCCCACTGAGGAGGAGGACGGCTCTACCTCCACATCAGCCTTTCAGAACCTCCCCAGTCCACCGGCTCCAGTCTATACAAGGTGGCCCAGAAATGCAGGGCGCCACCAGATAGAAGCACTGCTGGCTGATATGTCTTGGGATCTCTTCTCTCAAGGCCTCCCCAACTTCCCCACTAGACATTGTCCCTCTGCCAGGATGACCTTTGAAAAGACCCCACTCTTTCCAGGGTCCGAATCTAGACTTCTAGACTTGGGCTTTGTATGGTTATTCCGGGTGGATTTATGGTAGTGTGTTCCACAAAAGTCTAGGTGAAGTGGGTTTCATTTGTAAATTAAACTTAATCCAAATGTATTACCATTTGAGAACTCTATGAGAAGTTTTATGACCCTAGGAGACATATGGGAATGCTCTAAGGAGTTACAAGATTAGAGACAGAGATGGATTCCTGTCTAGAGCCCTGGCCTCTGAGTGGGACCAGCCCCCAGCCTCTCCAGCCCAGCCAAGTACCTGAACATGGTCAAGGCCCCATGGGAGCTCCAGCATGTCCACGTGCTCACACCACCTAGGCAGTCCCTCCTCAAACCCTCTGCCCTCACCACATTCCCAAACACAGTACCGTGGCTAAACTGAAGAGGGTGAAGAAAGCTACAGCCAGATTCCCCCAGTTTGTCTGGTCACCGTTGTCTGGAACTCCAAACAGGCAGTAGCCCAAAACAGCGAAGATGTACATCAGGATGAAGAATAGGGTGAGCACGGAGGCCACAGTGTAGACTGTCTGCCCCACGGCAGTGATGAGTGTCTGCAAGGCAGGAACTGCAGTAGGCAAGGGCACCAGGCTGGTGGACTCACAGTACAGCTCTTAAGGAGAATTCTGTGCAGTTTGCAGCTAGCCGCAGCACTGGGTGCCTGGCACTTGGCAGATGCTCAGTAAGTGTTGGTTGGTTGAATGAGTGAATGAATGAATGAAGTGAATCAACTGTGCCAAGAGCGACAGCTAGATCAGTCAGAGGGTGATTTACCAATGTCAGGCATCTATACTCAGTCACCTATGGGCAGATGGCGTGTGCTGCCTCGGATCGAGGGTGGCGTCCCCATCAGCACCACCAAGCACTCCACTTAAACCCTAAACTGTCTCCATTCTCATCCCAGGTGTCCTGCTCCTGCCTCTCAGCTGAGGGCCAGCCTTCAACGCTCCTTGCCCTGGGCCCAGGAGAACTAGAGAAGCCACCCTAGGAGTGAGAATGGAGAGTGTTGACAGGAATATGGCTCCCCATTCCTTCTGGGGCACAGCTTCATAGGATGGTCCCTGTCTGTGACCTGAGTTCCCTCCACCCATGAAGGGCATTTGTTTGTTTCCACTACATTGCTATTCCTAGGAGGTACAGTATATGGCTCCTTACTGTTCATTCTTCATGCCAGAGTCTCGCATGCAGTAGTTACTCAAGCCATGCTCACCTACCTTGCTGTTTCACAGACAATATTTCAAGGGAGGTAAGCATTATCATTCTTCCATTTCAAAATGAGGATTTAGAGGCTCATAGAAGCAAAATGTCTTAGCCAGGATCATACTTCAGTAAAAAGGCAGAGCTGGGATAAACTCCCAAGCCCTTCGTCCCATAACACCACTGTAGGAAAGGAAATACTTAGAGCTAAGACACAGGACAGTAAAGTCTGGACAGTCTGGGTTAATCTAGGAAGCAGAAAGAGTGCTGGGCTGCCCTGCCTGTGCACTCATCTGGCAGCTGCCTACCAGGCTGAATGCATGCTGGATGCCTCCCTCCTTTTGGGGGGGAAGAAAATCAGTTTTATTGGATTAACTGTAAAAGAGTTTAGAGGTAAAAAAAAAAAAAAAAATTGCCTTCCTCCCTGCGAGAGATAGGCAGAACCTCTTTCCCCAGTACTAGTAAGACTAAAGCAGTAAACTCCCATGAGAAATCCTGCAGTAGTCTCCCATCTGCATCAGGTTTGCATGATGGGTACTGGGGGGCACCAAGTAGCAGAGCTGAGACACAAGCAGAAGGGACGAGAGCCCTGGCTAGGTCTTTCACCTCCAGGCCAACCCAAGCAACCCTGAGAGGGGCAGTGGAGAAAAGGTCACGGTTTTTGGAAAGCCCCATGTAGAATCTCTGACAGCTGGTCTTGGCAAAGTTCTTAAAGCACAGTCCAGGCAAGGCAATCCAGAAAGGTTGCTGGTAAAAATCTAGTCCTGGGGATGGTTGTCCAGATCCCCTTAGGCCAGTATCTCCCTCCTGATGGAAGTCATGGACTTTTGAGGCCTACAGTCTGGCCCCCAGCAGATGCCTTATTTTGAATTCCCATATGCTTTAGGGAAGCAAGTCCCAGTGCTCAATTCAGCTCTCCTCCGGGATATTCTGTGTATGGAAAGGGCTCCAGGGAGAGCAGGCGCTCTGAGGGAGCCCTTCTGCACAGTCCCTTGAATGAGCAGGAAATGAGCCAGCCCCTGGAGGAGGAGGCAGGGAAAGGGGAAGTTGGGACTCACACCACAGCCCAGCATCTGAAGGCTATTTTCAGGCTGAAATGCAGATGAACAGGAGCAGCACTGGTGCCAAGTCAACAAAACTTCTTCCTGTGCAAAACAACAAGGAACTGCTTCCTCATAGTTCAGGCGTATCACCAAGAGGTAGAAGGCAGAGTGTCATCTTAATTAATCAGGAGTTGGGAGCCAGGACTGTCCCAGAGTGTCAGCTCTGGGCACCAAAATGGCAGCTCTTTCAAGGGCTCCTTTAGACTTTAATGAATACAAATTAGCACAGAGGTATAAGTCCCCACCTTCAGCAGCTCCAGCTCCCTCTGGACAGCATGCAGAGAGCATATAATCCAGGGTCCCATGACATCCCAAAGACTATAGGACAGTCACAGCCAGGCTGCCTGGTGATCCCCAGGGAACCACTGTGGATACAAGGCTCTGCTTAAGGACAGAAAAATAACATATTTGGTACATGTTGTGTCTGCACATGCATGGGTGTAAGCATGTCTTCAAGAACCAGAGGATGAGCAGAGGCCTGCCGTGACCAATCTCCAGCCTAGCTCATTCTGGATACAGCCCTTGGCCAGCAGGCAGATTCCCTGGTCTGGAAGATGGGCTGCCCTGCCAGGCTGTCACAGCCGAGACAGGTGCTCTCAGCAGACATCTAGTGCCCTTAGCCTCACCAGGCCGGCACCTGGTGAGTCCACGCCCCTTCCTTCCAAGGCAAAAGCCCCTCCTGTGACCAGTTCCTCTCTGCATGGCTCTGGGCTTCCCTCAGCCCACTGCTACCTGCCTGCTCCTCACATGATACCCACAGCCTCTGGCATCCTCATTCCACAGTGACCCCACTCCTGACCTCACTTGAAAATCCTTCCCAGCATCATTTAAGGAAGCAGCCTATTTCCCACTGATCTCAGATCTGGGGGCCACCACTACATTTTCCTCAGAGGCCCTGCCTCCATAACCGAGGCCTCTGCTTCTAGTCAGGACCAACCTTCCAGCTTCCTACTCCCCCTCACATGCTGAAATCTCTGCCTTCCAGGATGACCACCCACTTCTCCACCCCATCCTGCTGTCATTCTGAGGACCTCTAGCACCTTTATGAATCACCTACCGTCTGCCAAGCCTTTCCATCTGGTGACCCTTGTAGCACTCCTGGCCCCTATTCCCTTGGTGCCAACACCTGGAGAAACCAGGCTGTACTTCCCACTGTCTGATCACTCCCTCCCTCCGAGGTGTCCACCACCACCTGACACTGAAGACCAGGGACCTGCTCTTTCCTGTCCACCTGCCTTACTTTTGTCCCTCCTAACTCTAATGCCCAGCACATAAGATCCTCTCCTCTCCTTCTAGGATACATTACAGGGTCTGTCTCTAGTCTGTAGACAAGGCAGCCACTCTCAGGCTTGGAACAAAGACACCATGATTGGATGTACACTTTAGAGATCCTCCCTAGCTTCTGGGATGTTTCCATTTGGAGCTTTCAATTCTGTGGGAAGCCACTGCAGGAATCCAGGTAAAGGCTGAAGGTGATGGGGATAAAAGGATGTGGACAAGACAATAGCTAGGGAACGCTCTTTACCAAAACAGAACGTGCTGGAGGAGGAGCCAGGATTTGGCATTTGAGTCTGGGGGTGGGGAAGGGGGAAAGTGATGGCTTCCAGTTCATATATATTGAGTCTGAAGAACCTGTGAGATGCCCAGGAGGCAACTTGTGTCTGAAAGTCAAAGAGACAGGCATAGGCAAGTGAAGAACCTGGAAAGTGGAAAAAATCACCCAGAGAGATTAAGCAGAGGGAGAAGAGGAGGAAAACTCAGGAGAAAACAACATTTATGGGTCAGGCAAAGAAAAAATGTACCCGAGAAGTCAGGCTGGAGGAATACCAGGGGCAAGGGTGCCCAGGGAAATGGTCACTGGATTTGGTGACAACGTTCTTGGCAACCTCAGGGAGGCTAATCTGTAGTGGAGGGAAAGAAGCCAGGGCATAAGTAATGGACAAGGAAGTGGACACTAGAAGTACAGACACCTTTTTCCAGAAACTTGACATGAAGAAAAGGAGAGGGGGAGCTGGGCTATATTATTTGGGAGGGGGCACGTATACACGCGTGCATACACACGGACACGGAGACATGTGATTACATGAGCAAGGAATGAGTGAGCATGTGTGGCAGGGGGAGCTCTCGAATATTCCCTTTCTCTTTTCTACCCAGCACTGGACTTGCTGAGTGCAGGGCTCAGGGCCTAGACAGCCAGGCGAGGGGCAGTTTCTCAGCATGATAGGCTTACATATCCCGACTGGACAAATAGGTCCAGACCGGTCCGCTGCTGGAGAAGCATGGATACTGGGTGCAGAGTTGGGACAAACATACTGCCTGTAGGCTGAAGCCTGAAGGCACAGTTGGGAGCGAGGACTCAGGCCTGAGGTTTGTTCTGCAAGCTTTTGAGTCAAGGAAAAGCTGGTCATTCCACCACTCTCAGTAACCCAGAAAGATGTCTCAGCAAAAACAGCACCTCCAGAACTGCCTTAACAAAGTAATTCCCATCAAGAGAAGCAGCAGATTTTTAGCTGTTTGGCAACTCTAGTGGCTGAAGCCACCAAAAAGCTGGAGACTCCTGGGCATGTGGTTCAAAGGATCTGGAGCTGAAGAAAACCTGTCACTTTGTGGCATGGGAAAGGGGAAAATTTCAGATGGTCTCTGGAGTCAGGCACACCTTTCAAATCTCAGCTCTCAAATTTAACTGCTAGGTGACCTGGGGCTTCAATTTCTTTTCTTTTCTTTTCTTTTCTTTTCTTTTCTTTTTTTTTTTTTTTAATGAGACAGAGTTTCACTTTGTTGCCTTCAGTATGTGTCACACAGCAACCTCAAACTCTTGGGCTTAAGTGAGTCTCTTGCTTCAGCCTCCCAAGTAGCTGGGACTATAGGTGCCTGCCACAGCTCCTGGCTATTTTTAGAGACTGGGTCTCACACTTGCTCAGGCTGATCTTGAACCTGTGAGCTCAGGCAATCCACCCACCTGGACCTCCCTAGTGCTGTGATTATAGGCGTGAGCCACCATGCCTAGCCTGGGCCTCAATTTCTTCATCTGTAAAATGGAGTTAATAATACTTTTTTTTTTTTTAATAATACTTTTCTTAAAATAGTTTTAAGATTAAATGAGAAAAATTGGTAAATCAAGCTGCCCCACAGTAGCACTCAATAACTGGAAGGTAGTAGTTGAATTATTATTTCCTCAGGGCAGTGGGCAGATGTATCCTAACCTGCCCTCCCAATGCCATGGCACCCCCAGGGCACTCACCCGGATGCCCCGGCTATAGCTGATAAGCTTGAGGATGCGCAGGGACTGTATGCCGTCAGCAAAGTGCAGGTAGGAGTGGTGTGGGCCCTCAATTTTGCGGATTGCATAAGGGATGATCAGAATGATAATAACCATCACGTCCAACAAGTTGTAGCCATCCTTCCAGTAGTCAATGGGGTCTACATAGAGTTTCATGCAAAACTCAGCACTGTAGATGCTTACAAAGGTGATCTCCGAGAACTGCAATGGGTAGCAAGAGGGGACAGGGTCAGACCAAGCTGCAGAGCCCTACAGTGTTGGCTCTCTTCCTGCTTGGGCCACTCATTCAGGTGTGAGGAGGGTACACAGAATTCCACAAGTGTGATTTTGGATATAGATTTTTCATAGGTGTACCTAATCAGGTTAAAAATAAATCCTTTCTATTCCTAGTTTGCTAAGATTTTTTTCTTGAAGAACATTTATGATAAAACCTTTTTCTGCATCACTTGGATTGATCTTACAGGGTTTTTTCCTCCTTTAATATTTTAAGTTGATTAATAAAATGTGTACAGTTTTCTAATATTAAACCATGTTTGCATTCTGGAAAAAACTCAACTTCGCAATGGTATATCATCTTTTTCATACATATTTTTATTTGGCTCCCTAACAATCTATTTGGGATTTTTTTTTTTTTTTTCTTTTTTGAGCTGGAGTCTCACTTGGGCCAGAGTGCAGTGGCCTCATCACAACTCACTGCAACCTTAAACTTCTAGGCTCAAGCGATTCTCCTGCCTCAGGCTCCAGAGTAGAGTAGCTAGCACTACAGACATGCACAACAACACCCAGCTAATTTTTCCATTTTTTTGTAGAGATGGTGGTCTCGCTTTTGCTCAGGCTGATTTCAAACTCCTGTCTTCAAACAATCCTCCCACGTTGGCCTCCCAGAGTGTTAGGATCATAGGTGTTAGCCACTATGCCCAGCCTCTGTCCAGGACTTTTATATCCAAGTTCATAATATTGGGATGTTAAGTTTCCTTTTTTATACTGTCCTTGTCTATTTTTGGCATGAAAGTTATACTAGTTATACAAGATGAATTGTCTATGAGCAGGGCAGGTCTGCTCATTTGTCTAATCACTGGAAGGGTTTTATTGTGTTATGTTTGGAATTGTATCTTCCATACAGGTAAAACCCTTTAGTCCAGAATGATTTATATTTTTGTTTTAGAAGGTGGAAAATTTAAACTACTAAGTCAATTAAAGGATGTGCATTCTTGCCCTCTTACTGAGTTTTACAAACTTTTTATAGAAAATTGTCTATTTCAGCTAGTTTTCAATTTTATTGGCATAATTTTATTTTATGTATTTAATTTTATTAGATTTCTGATATCTACTATGTCTGTACTTCCCCTTTTTGATTCCTGCCATGATTCTGGGTTTTTATTTATCTTGATTGTCTCATGAATAAAAGTCTTTATAATTATCTTCTGACATCTAACTTTTGGCTCTGTTGATACTTTCTGTGGAATCTTCCTTTTCTATTTCCTTAATTTCTACTCTTACTTTACTGTTTCTTCTTCCTACAGTTTTGGTTTCTATTGCTCTTTTCCTTCCCAACAGCTCAGCTCATTAATGTTTTTTAAATTGAGGTATAATTCACATACTATAAAATTCACCATTTTTATTAAAGTATAAAATTCAAAAAAATAAGTAAAATAAATAAAAAATAAATGATTCTTCTGCCAGCTCAGATCTGCTAGTTAAAATAATAAAGCATAAAATTCAGTGGGTTTGTTTTAGCTTTCAGTATTTTTTATCTTTTTATTGTGGTAAAATATACACAACAAAATTTACCATTTTAAGTTATACAATTCAGTGTCATTAAGTACATTGGCCACGTTAAGTACAGTGGCATTCACAATATTGTGCAACCATCACCACCATTTCTAGAACTATTTCATCACAAACAGAAACTCTGTACCCAAAATATAACTGCACACTCCTTTCTCTCCACAGCCATAATAATCTCTATTCTATTTTCTGCTTGCCTATTCTATATACCTCATATCAGCACAATACTTGTCCTTTTGTGTCTGGCTTATTTCATTTAGTATAACAATTTCAAGTTTCATCTATGTTGTACCATGTATCAGAATTCCATTTCTTTATTTTATTTTTTTTATTTTGGAGATAGGGTCTTGCTCTGTCTCCCACACTAGACTGCCGTGGCATCATCATAGTTCACTGCAACCTCAGCCTCTTGGCTCAAGCAATCCTTCTGCCTCAGCCTCCCAATTAGCTGGGATTACTCATGCAAAGCACCACATGTGGCTAATTTTTCTATTTTTTTTTTTTTTTTGGTAGAAATAGGGTCTCCCTATTGCTTAGGCTGGTCTAGAACTCTTGAGCTCAAGAGATTCTCCCACCTTGACCTCCCGGAGTGCTAGGGTTACAAGCATAAGCACAGCACCTGGCCTAGAATGCCATTCCTTTTTAAATCCTAATAATATGCCATTGTATGTATACAATACATTTTGTTTATCCATTTACCCTATATACTCGAGTATAAGCTGAGTTTTTTCCGGCTCAAAATTTGTGCCGAAAAGCCCGAACTCGGCTTATACTCGGGTCATGCAGGTTATTTGATTCGGTGCGTGCCACACCTAATCAAATGCACGTAGTCTCCAGTCATCTTCTGCCGTCTGCTTGAGGGGGCGGTGCTTCAGCTCAGTCCACAAGTCCCGGCTGAGCTGAAGAGGTAGGTGGCTGAACTGAACTGTATTCCACTGAACTATTTAACCCACAGTATTTAATGGCACATTTAATTAAGTGAAAACCCCATTTAAGGCAGTAAAGTCTTATAAATAAATGTTTATAAATCCTGAATCCTTATAATCAGGGGTTT
>CAUYPK010095342.1:0-14880 GCA_963574355.1 Loris lydekkerianus | reverse complement strand
ATGTGCGATCTCCAACCTTCTCTCCTGGTATAGCTCGAATCCTCCAGGTTACTTACTAAATTTCCATCCTTTAACTCTCCTTCTGGACGGGAGCCTCTGTGAAAAGCTGGCTTCAGTCCGCCATCTTGTCTCAACCCCCTGCACAGTCTTTTTCTTATCTGATGTGGTCATTTACCCATGGCAACATCTAAGATGGTTCCCTCGCTCTCCCTCTGTGCGTGGGCCAAGAAGAGGCCACGTGAGCAGGCAATGAGATGACGGCCTTCTCCCAGCCAGGAAGAGAACCCTCACCAGAACCTGGCCACGCTGGTACCCTGCAGGTTTCCAGCCTCCAGAGTGATGACATGATAAAAACGAGACAGCTTCCACCTGGTTCTTTGGAATGTTCACTTTCAGAATGTAGACAGTGCTTCTGGAGGAAACCCAGGCAGGGGGCAGGAACAAAGGCCCCTCGCCTATAGTCCTAGCCAAGTTCTCAGTTTATAACCAGTACCAACTTGCCAGACACGTGGGTAAGCTATCTCAAAAGTCATCCTCTATTCCTCAGTTGAGCAGTCCCAGGTCAAATGACACGGCACAGGCAAAGCAGTCCCTGACAAATGAAACCCACCACACTTGCAGATATGTGAGCAAAAGAAAAGACTAGTTGTCAGTAGGTTTCTGGGTTTGTCAAGAGCAAAAGATGACTGAGACAGGCTTCCTCTCCTTTATGAAGTCCTCACACCCTCTCAAATCTCTTTCCTGGCAGTCCCTTTGGGGTAAGAGATATGGGACAAGATTACTTTTGATTCCTGTGAAGGGTGTAGCCCTTAGAATGTCAGACCTATGAAAGAAATATTTCATATTACAGTCTCCATGCTGGACGGGCACAGAGATTTGGGCTCTGTGTTCTAACCCATAAAGGTCTCGAGCACCAAAGTTCAACAGCGGGTTTAGCAAATTCTCTCAGGACAAAACAGTGCTGCGCTGGTTTCCTGCCCTCACCAAAGTCTTAGCCTGATTATTTTATACTAACGTGCTAATAAAAAGAAATTCCTAATTTAGATGTGATTCCATTTATATAATTTTCTTGTCAGCATTGCGATGCTTTTAAGAAGTTTTTCTTTTCTATATTTTTATCCAGCACTTGTATTTGTTTTCAGCAGGAGAGTTAATCTAAGCCTAATCAACACTGTTACCTGGGTGTGTGTCTTTTTTTTAATGTAGGCATCCTCAGCATTCAGAATTGGGCCTGGCAAATGTAGGAACTCCATTAGTTTTTAACTGCTTGGTGAATAAATAGCTCTCGCTTCCATTTTTTCTTTCCTTCCTTCATCTGTCACCCTGGATCTTCCCCCAGCCCCTAATTAAAAGTCCTTGACATTTTTCCAAGTATAGCTTCCTGCATTGCCTCCTACACGTCCTATGGAAGAGTTTCCATTCTTATCAACTTCCATAGCTTGGGGCTACCATTGTTTTCATTTTCCTAGACTGCTCTGTGTCCCTCCATATTCTTTTCCCTTTATCCAAAATCTGTTGCTTGCCCAAAGTTTATGCTATCCCATTCTAACATTCTTTTTCCAATTTTAGTGCTATCATATATGGACTTCCGCATTTCTTTAGAGATTCATGCCTAAAAATATTTCTATACTATCCGACCCCCGATAAAGTACAGCATGATATAAGGGGGTCCTCCATGGTGTTGAAGAACCGAAGTTGGACAGCTCAAGTTCAAATCCTAAATCCATCCCTTATTAACATATATATAACTTTGGGAGGCTACCTGACGGTCCAGTGCCTCAGTTTCCTCGTCTATAAGATGGGAATAATATTAGGACCTCACAGAATTGTAAGAATTATAATAAATAATGCATACAGAATACCTAAAATGGTATCAGCCAATACATTCTAACTACTTTTATTACTATGCTTTTATCTCATCCTAAAAATCTTCTGTCTGCCCTTTATGATTTGTACCATGCTCTAGCCTTAGTAATGCTCAAAAATCTATTAGTTTACCTCCACAAAATCCCCTAGCCGATTATCTACAATGGCTTTTCTGAATTTTACTTTAACCCTTCTCAAGATCTAGCACTTCCTTTCAGCCAATGACCTTTTATCTCAACCTCAAACCAAATTCATTTGGAAATCCATATTTCAGAATTTCTTTATGTTCATAACCACAGTCTCTCTACTCTCTGGGGCACCAATGCCTGTGCTTTCTTCAACCAGCTCAGTCTTAGTTTCTGCCCATTCTGTTCTGTCTTTTCACCCTTTGCCTTCAATAACTTGCTCCACAGCCAAGTTCCACCAACCTCTAAACTTGACCAAGTCTTACCCCAAAATATACTTGGCATTTCCCTCTTGAACCTGCATTCTTCTTACTTTACTACCATCCCCTCTCTTCCAATCTTCCTGAAGGGTAATAACCTGTATTCTCCACTTCCATTTCATTATTTCCCCCCATTTCCCAGTGTTTTGCTATGAACTTCCAGAAAGATGCTTTTACCACATCACTTCTACAATTTATTATTCAAAAGTAAGCAGCAATTAGATTGCTCCCCCTGCCCCAAGCCTCTCTTCAGAACTTTTCTTACAACCCCTGTGCAGCGGTGAAGATGCTGACCGCTCATTTGAAACTTTTTCCTTCTTAGCTTTTTGTAATTGCCCTGCATTCTCTCTCTAAGGAATGGATTCTCTCTCTAAGAAATGGAAAGCAAATGTGGCAGCAATCAAAAATCCATTTCCAAGAAGAGGCTCCACCACTTACGGATCTTAAATCAGCCACAGCTCCAATTTCATGATCAGTAAAATGGAGATATTTGTCTTGCTTTGTTCACTAGTTTTTAATGTGAAGAAATAAAATAATGGATCTGATAATGCCAAAATAGCCAAAGTAGCTAAGTACATTTTGAGAACTTGGAAATAGGTAGGATTCAGAAAAGTATGTAAAAGACTCTGGCTACCAAACCAGCTCTAGGGTCCTGAAGGACCCAGACTTTTATATCTGAGCTAGAAGGTTAAAAAGTACCTTCACCAAGGAAGTGCTATGCCCCCGAGGGCTTTTACTAGAAAGTTAAGAGAATTTACATCTAAAACCCACTAAATTACCTGGACTCACTTCAAAATGCAAAAATGATTACTGGGAATGCATTGGGGGCACTTTCTTTTTGATAACATAGTGGAAAATCTAAATATTAACAATGGATCTTCACATATACCCATGCATATTAAATTGATCTGATGATAGGAAATATTACCAGTTCTTGGGGAAGGTGCCCTTGCGATTTCTAAGGAACAAGGTTTCTTTGTAACAGCTGTGTCCATGAGATCACATAGAAAGTTCTCATTTTCTGAAGGAAATGGATCCAGAGAGGCAGATGGCATGATTTCCATAGTGTAATTTCTCTTCTTTGGATAGGACTCCTGAAAAGAAGGAAAAATTAAAACAGCTTTGTGATAAAGACACAGCCTTGTTTAATTTATAAAAACCAGAAGAGATAATTAGGCTCATCGGTTCTTCCAAAAGTAATTGAGAGCTAATTATTCATCTGTTTGAACAAGTTATATGATTGAGTAACCCCACTAGCACTGGTGATGTTTTTAGAATGGTCTTTATAATTTAGTTCCCTGAAATGTACAACTGAACTAGTAAAGGTCTTGCCCCTCATTTGTAATACAGTATATGTCTATTATCTGGCTGTGGCACAAACCGTTGTTTAACTATAGGCAGTCTCCAAGTTATAATGTCTGACTGACATAGAATTTGCACTTTTGAACAGAAGCTATCTCATGTAGTAGGTCTGTGTACCTGCTCCCACTTACATACAAATTCAACTTAAGACAAGCCCATAGAAATTACCTTATTCATCACCCAGGGACTATCTGTAATCAACCATCATTCCTAGGACTGTTCATCACCCAGGGACCATCTATAATCAACTAGCATTCTCAGGACTCTCCTGTTTTACCTGCCTCCTAGAGATAGCCGTGGGACTCTACTTTGACCCATTAGATATAAGGTAAGGGTGACTAAAAAGGCTTCTGGAAAAAATATTTTTCCCCAGAGAATAAGCTTGTGAGGAGGCTCTTCTAGAACCAAAGCCATCCTGGGCTCCTCTCTAGATGCAGCTTTGATCTCCGGAGCTGGAGCAGATATTTTGTGACCATGAGGCAAAATGCCTAAGATCAAAAAGGTAATAAGCCAAGAATGAAAACAGAAGAACAAAAAGAGCCTGGGGCCTGGATGATACCACTGAGCTGCTCACACAGACCCAGAATCAATAATAATAGCAAATAACACTCCTATAGTTTGAGCCATTACTAATTGGATTTTCTGTCATTTAGAGTTAAAAGTATTACTATCCAGCATACTAGTATTTTTCTTTGTGAATAATATTAACTAATATACTAAAGTTACTCTTTTCACGTTAGGACAAAATTTAGATCCAATTCTACCTATATTACTGATTCTTTAATATATTCTAAAATTGGAATTCATTTTATTTTAAAAGATCTTAATTTCCTGTCCATAAGACATTAATGGGTCAACAAATATTTATTGAGCAGTGCGCTCACGCTCTCTCTCTCTCTCTCTCTCTCTCTTTCTCTCTCTCTCTATATATATAATATACATACAAATATATTTTTATATGCACACACACACACACACACACACACATATGTATGTGTGTATATATATATATATATATATGATCAACATCCACAATTCAAAGTCCGGTTTCTACTGAGTGTGTATCACTTTCACACCATCATAAAGTCAAAAAATTAAGTCAAATCATTATGAGTCTGGGTTTGCCTGCCCTTGTGCCTTTTATGACTTAAATACTTCACTATGGAGAAAAAAAAAAACATAAGAAAATAAACTCATATTTTCAAAAATGCTTCCAAAATATATTCAAGGGTTGATAAAGATTTGTATGAGCTCCTTCTTTTTCTGTAATGATAGTTATAGTACATTAGAGTTCAAGGTCAGTGTAATTGCTTTCAGACTACACTAGACCCTCACACATCAGAGAGTAAATCATGGCCAATCTGCTGTATTGAAAGCAGGAAATTGGGAGTAATTTATTTTTAACAACAAAGGGTGACAAAGTAGAAGACATCCAAAGAAAAGCAATCAGGATGGTATATAATTTTCAAACCGTGTCAGAGAAGAAATGATTAAAGGCACTGTAGTGTTCTATCCAGAGAAATCTTACAACCACATAATAGTTTTCTAAAATACATTTGAAACACTATCCTTCAAGAGCTATCCACAAGAGGCGGGGGTGTGTAGGAGATGCTGGGGAGTTGCTGATGTAGTTGAAAGCTCTTAAAGACAAAACAAAGACTCATGTTTCTTAGTCAAAAAGGGCAAATTTGGGTTGATACAAAAAATATTAATAACACCAGTACACTCCTGAAGGCTGGAGCTGGTCTTGTTCATCCCTCTATCCCCAGAATCTATCAAAATACAGCCCCTGCCACATACTAGGGGATTTGCTTAGGATACCAGAGACTGTTTACATTGAACAGTAAATATTTATTGATCAACTGAACAGTCTCTGATATCCTAAGCAAATCTAACTACCAGTTAGAGGAAAAATTACACCTTTTTCAGATGTAAATGATTTTGCCTTTCAATTTGGTTATTATTGTATACCATTTTGCATATCAAAAGTGAAAACCAAGGTGAGGACAATAAGACCATCAAGCATCTATGAAAAAGAGTCTCCAGGGAAAGAGTCTCCTAGCTCATGCTGAAATTAAATTAATCAGAACCCATAGATTTTTGTAACATTGGAATTTTACTGTTTGTATGAAGAATTACGGAGATTTTAAAAGCCATGAAAACTATTTTGAAATTCAATCATGTAGGATGGGTTAATTTCCTTTCCTCCTTAAAAAGGTAGTATTTTTACTAGAGAATAATAAGATAATATAAAGAAAGAGGGGGAAAAATCACCTGAAAACCTAGCATTCTAAGATAAGTAATGGTAACATTCTGGTGTACATTGTCCGAAACCATTTTCCTCAGTAAATGTGTGTAGACATATGGGTGTGTGCGAAAGGAAAGAAAAAATACTTTTGGTTGGGGGTTGAAAGGGGATACAGGGAAGTAGGAGAAAAGGCTGGCCTCCTAGATAAGAACGTTTAAAAGGGCCCTGAAGCAAACAATGAGTTTTGAAAACCTTGTGACTCAATTGACTGAGTATGTTCTATTCTAAACAAAATGCAGATTCTAACTTGTGACACAGAGTGGAGTAATAGTCACAGGTACAGAACAGTGTGCACAGCAAATGTCACAAACATCACAAGACTAATAGACAACACAACTATCAGAAAAATAACAGGCAGCAATCATGGCTAAAAAAAAGAAAGAAAATGGGCATATGCAATAACTAAGGTAATCTGTGACCAATGAAAAATAGACAAGAAAATCTTCAGATCTAGGGGAACCAATGAAAAGCTTTATGGATAATTGAAGGAGGAGCTAAAACACTTACTACTTGCTAACTGAATGTCTCTGCTCACTCACAAGGGGGACCCTTTTCCCCTCTCTCTGGAAAAGTCTGTGCTTATCTATGCTTTAAACAAACCGTGCTTCTTTTACTACTGTCTTAGAGTCCTAGCTGCTTTGTTCCCACTTCTCCTTGCAACTTGCTTTCACTTTAACTCGTCCCAATGTGCTAATTCTGTTGAGTGAGTCTGACCAGGTTGGTTTACTGAACAGCTCAAAGGTCTTAGAGACCCCTGACATTCATTCATTCATTCATTTATTCAGAGACAGTGTCTTACTCTGTAGCCCTGGCATCATCATGCCGCTGACAATTTTAAATAACAGTGAAGAGCTCCCCATTCTACTTCCTAATGGAATGCCATAATTTCTCTTTGGAAAAAGAAGTTTTTGTACTACCTGGCTTCCTTAAGGAAGGTGAGACCCCCAAAGGGAAACCAAAGAGAGTCAAAAGAAAGATAAAACAAAGATAAACTGCTTCTATAATTAAATAGTTCTTATAGTCAAAAAAGAGGGACATTCAACAAAATACCTGAAAAAATACCCAACAAAAGAGGATGTATATGCAAGATAATAAAAAAATGCATCCATGTGTGTCCACCACTCCGTTTAAGAGACAGAACATTATCACAATATTATTTAAACCTGCCCCCATGGCCAAGCCCACCCTGTGCTCTGCTTTCCAATCCCATCCTTCTCCCTGACCAGGGCTAAATGCTTTCTGAACTTTGTATTTTTAATTCCCTGGATCATTAAATTTTAACTATATATGTAAGTATCAGTAAAAAAAATTTTGTACTGCTGTATGCTTTTCAATTTTATATATGTATATTATACAAAATGCTACTGTTCTTCTGAGATTATTTTCAATGAATAGCATGTTTCTGAGTTTCATTTATTTTTAATACAGTGTAGGAGTCTGCTGTACTGAAAAGGTATATACAATTTATTTACACATTCTCCTAGAAATGGAATTTTAAATGTTTCCCAGGAGTTTTGTTCTTATAAAGTAAAAAAAAAAAAAAAAAAATCTTAAACCACTCCCATACCCATAACGCTTCCCTCATGGCCAAAGGGACCTCAGAAAAACCTTAAAACTGAGTTCTCAGTCATGAAGGGAAAGGGAGGTAGTCAGACCTGCCACCTTATTAAGATTTCACTCCCTTTTGGAGTTTAGACTAATTGCAAATTCATGCCTGCAGGCCATCAATTCCTTGACAGATCACTTTGAGTGGGTTTACTGTGGCTTCCTCTTAACAGACCTCCTTATCTTCATTCAAAAAATTCTTTCTATTGACTCTAAGCATTATTTCTTTAACCAATTACAAATGAATGAGTGAGAACATACAAATTTGCCTTTCTGTGCCTGGATTATTTCACTTAAAATAGTGTCCTACAGCTTCATCCATGTTCTTGTAAATGACAGGATTTCATTCTTTTTTATGGCTGAGTGATATTCCATTGTGTATTGATACCATGTTTTCTTTATTTATCTTGATTATTGTGAATAGTGCTGCAATAATCATGGCAGTGCAGATGTCTCTTCCATATACTGAATTTCTTAAAACTGTTGCAAACTTCACTATTATCTTAAGGAATGTTCACAGCCACCCCAACTTTCAGCAACCACCATCCTGATCAGTCAGCAGCCATCAACATGGAGGCAAAATTTCAACCATCAAAATCATTACGACTTACTGAAGACTCACGTGATTACGAACATTAGTAACAAACTATATTTTAATTAACATATATACATTGGGTTTTTTTTAGACATACTGCTATTGCACACTTAATAGATGATGGTGTAGTGTAAATATAACCTTTATATACAAGAAACAAAAGAGTGTGTGACCCATTTGATTGCAATTTATTGTTTATTTATTGCTTTATTGTGGTGATCTGGAACCAAACTCCCAACATCTCCATGTATATCAGAATCACAATGTCTTGATTACCATAGCCTTAAAATTGATTTTACTATCTGGTAGGATAATTCTCTCCTCATATTCATTTTGCCAAAGCATTCACAATTATCCTTTTTATTTATTTTTTTAATCTTTAAACATTTGTCAAGTTCTTCCCAAATCCCTTTCTCTCCTTTGTCCTCTGTCAATAATCAGTACTTCCATACAACTCGTCACCATAATGATCTGGGGCTACGCTTCACTTCTCATTCTTCCTAGTGTTAATCCCCTTCCATCCTCAGCTCCTATTCCTGACCCTTGAATAATATCTCAAACCCATTTATTTCTCTCTACCCAGCTATTGCCCCAGTCCAGATCACCATTATAGTATCTCATTTGAACTGCTGCAGCAACTTCCAAACTGCTGCCTTGCTTCCCTCAAATACTAGCATGGGATTACTGAGAATAATGTCAAAATAAACTCATGTCCTTTCATTCTAACCATATTTGATGACAGTACAAGTTGATTCTTTCTAAGCATTTAACATGGTCTCTCAAAATATATCAGAATTTCCTGCTGAATGGGTTTCATTAGATACATTAATGATCCAAAGAGTAAACTCATTCAAATAACACAAACTACAAGACATTTATTTCTAATAAGTTTAAAACATGTATTCATTATTCAGTAAGATGAATGGGGTTCATTTCTAAAGACAAGTTTATCTAGCATTTAGCCAAATTCCATGTTCATAGTAGGACTCTAAGGTCATATGATGAAAAAAATTATTGCATAAAATAATTACTATTTCAATTAGCATATTATGATCTCATCCACTACTAGAATTAAATCACCACAGGTGTGGTAACCATAGCCATCTTCTACATATATGTACACTTATGCACTTAATAAACATTTGCCGAGTATGAAACTGTGTCATTCAAATAACTATCACAGATTCTGATCACTATATGGAGAATAGCAACTTACCTTTGTAAAGTATTTTATAGCCTGCCAAGTGAGAATCACCCAGATTTTAGCCCTCATAACAATTTGGTCAATGTTACTATTATTCCCATCCAGAAATTAGGCCTAAAATTACTAACTTTTCCCAATATAAACATTTAGTTAGTGGGAGTGTCAGGGCTCCAACCCAGACCTTACAACAGCCAATCTAGTGCCCATGCAATTGCATCACAGATAAAAACGACCACATATAGCAGAAACTCTGTAAGTGGACCATACAAGGGACTGTAACAAACTGGTCAACATACAGAGGTAAGGAACTCTCAATATAAGCAACTCGGCCTATTATACACAGAGTGCATGTGGCACATGCCAGTCTATGAAAATGAGATCAACTGAAGGATGTGGTCAATTGGTTAATGTAGGGAGGTGGTCAACTATGGAGGTTCTACTGTATTTATCACCAGAACTCAGGGACAGAGGAAACTCCATCCATTACTGGGAGTATCCAGCCCTGCCAATTTTCAAGCCTTTGCCAGCTCTTTTCCCTACAGTGGGAAACCTTGATCTTGGCACACAAGTTAACTACCAACATATCTTTGATGATTAATCCTGGCAGCAGGCAAGAGCGATTAAAAGACCTGTGGCCCAACAATTTGTGACTCACCTTCAGAGCCACATAGTCCCTCGTCTAACAACACTGGGCTCCAACTGGCAGGCAGTTTTTTGCTTTTCTCTTCACATTTGGCCTCTACATTTTATCTAAAGTCTTGTTTTGGATCTTGGACTTGTCCTTGTGCTTGAATTTTTATAAGAGTAGCATGTGCAGGCTGGGTTCCCTGCCTTGGTCTTTGGCAGCTCTCTTTCAAGATATGGACTTCCAGTCCCTGAACCTTAAACAGATCCTCAAGGCCCTCTACTGCCCGGCTCACAGCTCCTCAGGGTACATCTGGCTTTGATGTTTTGGCTTACTTGGACTGCTTCATCCTACCTGCTGCAGTCAACTGTATAATGTGGAAACCAAATAGTCTTCAAAATGACTAATGATGCACATTGACAGCACTGGAATAACTTAAAAGAACATTCTGCATCCCCCCAAAAAATAACATTATCAATAACAAGTACATATCATATGCTTCCATATGTTGTATACACTGTGTGTCTACAAAGGTTAAAACCATCCGTGGTGAGCTGAATATATGTCTAAGTTTATTAATGACTAAATATAAGGTTCTGTGCTTCAGCATAGAAACGAGTTATAAAAATTCAGCATGGGAGTGTATGGATTAGCAACACTATGAAAAAAAGCACTAGAAGTTACAGCTGACAGCATGAGTCAGAGTGTTATATGCCAGTTAAAGACGTTAATGTGACATTGGCTGATTTAATACAAGTATGATATTTAGACTAGAAAAAGTGACAGGCCTCCCTGTCCCTGTGCTAATTAGTAGTAGGAATCATCTGGTTTAATAACTGTGTAAAAGGCAGCTTAACGGAATTATGTTGAATGTTCTTTAGTAAGGTGGTGCAGATTTTCTTCATCAAAGGGACTGAGGGAGACGTGGTCTTCTGATTCATGAAAGACCTTCACAACGGCCAGGAACCCACAGGTGGGCATAGCTATTGCTCAGAGGTACCAAGGGTGTATTTTTAAAGTCAGAAATAACATTTCCTAGACGCCATTCTAAACAACTTTGATGGAGCATATCATTGAACAAGCCTCTTAATGTACAAGGTCTGACAATTAAGTTCATGAACTCGCTCTAGAAAATGTGCTACATATCTCATTTGCTGTAGATGACTATGGTCACCTTCAAAGTATGCCCACTGAGAAGCTTTACACCAACACCGGTGCTTAATCCACCCTTCAAAGCAATTTTCTAACTCTTTTTCTGGAATGGCCGTCAGAGCTGTCCTTGTACAAAGTCTAACAAGTTTGCAAATTCATCCTAGAAAAAAGTGCTTTAAAAGGTGGACTAGGCACTGGCATTGATGCTTAGCTTCTCAAAGGTGATGCTTTGAAGATGACCATAGTGATACTCTACAGTGAGGTAGGTAGCACTTTTTCTGGGATGAGTTTATGAACTTAATTGTCAGGCTTTATAGCTCTAGTTTCAAAGGGAAATGCTGCAGGGAAACCACACCTGGTGTACCTGGCTTGGTGCCAGGACCAACATTTGCAAAGCAAAGACCAGATTGTTTTCTGTGGACAAGGGTGAGGAAAATGGTGTGTATTAAACCATGTCACGTGAGAAAAATATTTGAGGTGGTCGGAAACACATAACACAAATATTTGAAAGGTGGAAGAACAATTATAATTGTTCTCTGTCTTTGGAAATGCAAAAGATGGAAAAATGGTCACAAAGAGAGAGATTTCAGTTTAAGGACCAACAGTTCAAGCTTCCAAGTATGAAACCGGCTGCGTAGCAAGGAACAGGTCCTCTGCTCCTGTAGCCTTCAAGCCCAGACTGAGCAACATGAGGTGTCTTCTGGGTATGGAAGATGGTGGTTTGAGTTAGATAAGTTTCAAGATAGTAAGTAAGTGGGAAAATCAGAATAGAAGCAGATTAGTATTATAATAGAAGCTACCTTCACTGCTTCCTGAATCCTTTTTCTGATGATGGGGAAAGGAACACTAACATAGGAGAGTGTGGGTTTATGACTCTTTCAAAGTTAGAGATGACTCACTATTCCAAATGACTCAAGGTGGGTTAAAACTTTTGGAATTAGTCTGACTATTCTGAAATGTCCCTATAATATCAAGCCAAAGTATTCACTAAAGATTTTCAATTATAGTCAAATAAAAAAATAACACAAAATAAATATAGAATAAGAAAAATAACTTTGTTTTAAAAAGAAAGAGATTTTGAGTGGAGGAAATAATGAATGACAGCAAGGAGGCCCTGGGGAAAGGCGCTACTTGGGTAGGGAGAATAATAATCCTTAAAGATGTCCGCACCTGAATCCTCAGAACCCATGAGTACGCTACGTTATATGGCAAAGGGACTTGGCAGATCTGAGTCAAGGGTCTGGGATAAGGAGATAATTCTGGATGATGGAGGCAGCCCCATGGAAGCACAAAGGTCCTATAAATAAAATAAGGACAAAGGGCAGGCAGTGTTAGAGTGAGGCAACGTGAGACATTCAGCTGGCTGTTGCTGGGTTTGAAACACAAAATCAAGGCCCTTGGGTAGCCCACAGAAACCGGAAAACAGGTTCCCCCCTACAGCCTCCATAAAGGAAAGGAGTCCTTTTTATATTCTAGCCTGTTGGGACTCATTTTGGACCTCTAGAACTGTAAAATAATAAATTTATGTTGTCTTTAAGCCACTAATTTGTTACAATAGCAATAGGAAGCAGACACAATAACATACATCACAGAAAACACAGGTAGGAAGGCCCAGGCTGAGAGTCGGGTATAACATTGGACTCCACAGACACACAGACCTTGTTATTTTGTACTGTGATTCAATATTTTAAAGATAGTGATTCTTTCTCTGTCTTAAATCTAATGAAGTACTATTGCAACAGAGTTTCCTTCCTACTCCATCTCAGATCTTGATAAGTAATCTTAAAATGTATTTGAAAAAATTAACGCATGACAATAGCCAGGTATCAACTTGAAAAAAGAAAAATAACGGAGGGGGTGGAGACTAGTTTTTATCAGATATTTATATAAATTATACATTGTTCTGGTTTAATAATTGAAAGGCAATAGAAGAGATACTAAAAAAAAGCTCCAATGTGTTCAGTTTATTACATTAGAAAGGTAGTATTTTAAATCAGTAGGAAAATAATGGATTATGGAATAATTGTCAGTGAGATAATTGACATCCTTTAAGAATAAATAATGAACCTGAATTACTGCATTCTTTATACCAAATTAATTCAAGGTGAACATTTACATAATTTTATATGTGTATTTTAATAATTTTAAAATAAGAATGACCTTTGGCTAGAAACAAAGGATATAGAAAAAGATGATCAAAAAATCTGAGTACATACAAATATTAAATTTCTATAAAGCCATGAAAATATCATAAAAATCAAGAAAAAAATGAAAAAGTTAGGAATATGACAACAAAATATAACAAAGGGCAAATATCTTTAATATATAAAGAAAATTATAAAGAGATAGGAAAGAGATTATCATCAACTTTAGAGAAAGGATAGAAGCTGTTCTTAAAAAATGGCTAGAAAGTTCTTACATGAAAAAATGTTTGATCTCATTAGCAAACAAGTGTGTGTAAATTAAAGCAATACATGATGGACCACTGTTGATCAAACTGTTAATACACAGTGTTACTGAGGGTTTTAAAAAAATGGACATTTTAGATAATTTTAATTTCAAAATATGAATGAATTGTAGAATGCTGAAGTTAGGGCTTTCATGTGCCTGTTAACAGAATAATGTACATTGTACTGATAGGCAAGTTTTTAAGCCTTTCCCCTTCCTGATTTCCAATGACCTCCCTTTGTGTCTGTGTGTGCTATCATGTCACTCACAATTAACAATGAATATGTGTTATGTTTGTTTTTCCATTCTTGAAATAGTTCATTTATGATAATGGTCTCTAGTTTCATAAAGTTGCTGCAAAAGATACATTTTCATTCTTTTGTGCAGCTGTGTAATACTCCATGGTGTGTGTAGGTATATTTACACATGTATGTATGCATATACATACACACATACATACCCCATTTTCTTTATCCATTCATAAATTGATGGACACTTAGGTTGATTCCACACCTTTGTACTTGTGAATTGTGCTGTAATAAACATTTGCATGCAGGTTTCTTTTTAATAAAATGACTTATTTTCATTTGGGTAGATACATAGTAGTGGAATTGTTAGATCAAATCACAGGTCTACTTTTAGTCCGTTGAGAAATATCTGCACTAATTTATAGTTCCATCAACAGTGTATAAGTGTTCTTGTTTATGATGTGCTGTTGGATTCAGTTGACTAGCATTTTGATGAGGATTTTTGCATCTGTGTTTATAAGGGATACTTGTCTCTAGTTTTCCATTTTTGGTGTGTCCTTTCCTGGCGTTGGTATCAGGGTAACTCTGGCTTCATAGGATGAGTTAGGAGGAGTCCCTCCTCGTCGATGTTTTGGACAATTTCAGCAGAGTGGGTGGCAAACTTTGTAGGTCTGGTATAATACAGCTGTTAACTCATCTGGGTTGGGGCTTCATTTGGGGGGAGGTTTTTAATTACCATTTCAATCGAGCTTATTACTGATCTATTCAGTATTCTGGGGCAAATATCTTTGTTATAATGTGATTTTTGGTCTTTTGGGAATATAGCTAGTAGAGGAATTATAGGATTGAATGGCAGATCTATTTTCAGATCTCTAAGTGTCCTCCAAACATCTTTCCAAAAGGAATGTATTAATTTGCATTCCCACCAGCAGTGTAGAAATGTGCCCTTTTCTCCACATCCACGCCAATATTTTCTATAATTATAGCGATAATAATAGTCAATTTTATTCCTTCATTTTACT
>CAUYPK010095341.1:0-12013 GCA_963574355.1 Loris lydekkerianus | reverse complement strand
ATCACTCTATTGTTTCTGGATCTTTGTAGGGAGTGACCCTGTGTAGTTCCTCTGGGGCTGCTCTAGCTAGGGAGTTCTGGTTGTGGAAGCAGCTCCAGTGTGTGACACGCCCGGATCCAGCAACAGGGCTGGGGGTGGTGCCTATGGTTCTGGGAGTGCCTGGCGCCCAATGACTTTGGCACAGAAAGCCTAAGTCTCCAGCAGTCTCTTGCCAGGAGAAGGGCTCTGCACAGAGGCATGGAGGGCTCCAGAGGGCACGCAGCTACCAGGGTCCCTGGCCAGATGAATGGGCTATTGTGGAGACTGGGAGGACACAGGAGGGAGGATGCAGGGTTGCGTGGCTCCCGCAGTTCCTGGTCAGGGAATGCGGAGGCCTGGTGGGTGTGGGTCACTTGTTGGGGGTCACTACACAGATCTTATGGAGATCTGGGCGGCGCCAAGCCCAGGAGTTTGAGGTTGCTATGAGCTGTGATGTCACAGCACTCTACCCAGGGCAACAGCCCAAGGCTCCAGTGTGCCAAAACCCGTGCACTCTTCCCCTAAGGATTAAGGCTGTAAGGCAGTTCAGTCCCCGCCTTTAGGCTGCTCAGTCACTAGGTTACTAGGTCCCATCTGATCCTTGCTCTGGGACCCTGAGGGCAGAGCTTGCTGGGACAGTTCTTTCACAATGGCTTCTTGCACCCAGCTCAGTGGCTCAGTCTGGGGCCCCTGACAATGCCCAAAGTTCTCTGCACTCCTGCTCAAGCTCTCCCCAAGGCAGTTCAACTGAGTGCCAAGTCCAAGAACACCAAAACAGTTCACAGGTATGGCCTTTCCGGTTTGCAGTCTCACTTGCTGCTTGTACTTACGGTTGACAGCGGGATTAGGTTGATCGAACACACGCAACCGCTAGCCAGTTTTCCACTGTTTTTGTCCTCCTCTTGGGATCCAGAAGTCCCTTGCTGACTCCCTCTCCTCCTTCTATATTCTCCAACTGTTTTCACTGACCAAGTAAATTTCAATATCCATCTGAGATGTACCATTTAAATTGATTTCTAAAAACTCAGGATTATTGAGATACAATTTGTATATAGGTCTGAGTGTTTTTAAACATGTGCTGTTGTGGAATCACCACCATGATCAAAATATATAGCATCAATATTCTCCCCCAAATTTCTTCAGCCCCTCTCTCAACATGCAACCCTAGCAACCACTGATCTCTTTTCTGTCCCTATAGCTTTGTCTTTTTCAGGATAGTATATAAATGGATTTGTACAGTTTCATTTGGCTTTCTTCACAGAAAGTGACTCTGATGGAACTTCTCTGGAGGTACAATTTACTATTTTGAGACCTGGCTAGTAGTTAGCCAGCATGATGACAACATAATTGTCAATTTGTGGGATTATGTTTTCTGCATATATATGTATATAGATTATGTTTTACAGATATAACTTGTGTTTGTTTCCTTGTTTTTAGACATGGGGCCTCCCTCTGTTGCCCAGACTGGAACACAGTGGCATGATAATATCTCACTGCAGCCTCAGACTCCTGGGTTCAAGCAAGCCTCCTTCCCCAGCCTCCCTAGTCACTGGAACTACAGCTAGGCTACCATGCCTAGCTAATTAGTTCTTTTAAAAAAAAATTTTAGAGGTAGGGTCTTGCTATGCTGCCCAGGCTGGTGCCCCCCCCATCATCCTCCCAAATCACTGGGATTACAGGTGTGAGCCACTGTGCCTGGCCTATATAATTTTATATATAACTTCTTTTAATTTAATTCTTATATCTTGGTAAGAGTTATTTATTAAACACCAACTGTTAATACTTTAAGAGACAGTGATTCACAGAAAAGGCAAGACAGCAGTTACCTCTGGAGAGACTGGGAGAGGGAAGTGATTAGGTAGGGTAGGGCACACAGGCGGCTTCCACGCTGCCAATGTTTTGCTTCTTATTCTGTGCAGTAGTGACAGGGACTTCAACATTGCACAACCACGGGGCGCTGTTCACTCTGGAGTTAAGTGAATAGTGCACTCTGGAATCATGCAGGTGTAGTTCACACGGCCACCCTGGCAGCCACAACGTGCACGGGATATTTCCTTCTTCATTAGAAGAAATGGATGACAAAATGTGGAAGGGGAAAGGAGTTCTTGGCATGAAGAATCAGGACAGATGCACATGAAGTTACCAAAGTTCACCTGGGAGTTTGTGACAGCAGAGACTGAAATCCATGGTGGTTACTCACCACGACAACTGATACTTCAGCCGTCATCTCATATACCCACTTGCTGTGTGCTGGGCCTCCGCCACAGCCAAGGAGGCCACCTTTCCTGCCTCTTGCTCGCTGCCTTGCCCAGTCACAGGCCTTCATCCATAGCTGAAGTCGGAAGAGATGATCTTATGTGCCTGCAGATTCTAAGGTCATATTTGGAAAAGAGCATTTGGGAGCCCTGGCACCTGGTATAGGTGGGATTTTGCTCAGGGCTCCCCTATTACAGCTAAATCACAGGCAGGAATGCAGCTCAGCAAGTCTCCAGAGCTCCCTCTGAGCTGAGGAGTGGCACAGGGCAGGGTGGGGTCCAGGGCTCTCCAGGCCATCCCCGCATCCCTGTTGTTGAGAGAGGAAGCTTGAGGGAACAGCAAAAGGGGGCATTGAATGAGGGGAGGGGTTCCACTGCCTCCTGTGCTCAGGGACCCAGTTGGACTACTCTAATGTGAGCCTCACATTCTGTAACTGACTTCCCCTAGTAATGGAAGCCTCAGCCCACCACAGCCTATTGGGTACACATTAAAGTAACACTATTGTGCAGTAGTTGGTCTGAATAGGGAACATAGATCCTGTGCTATGGGGTGGGAGTCGGGACTGGCAAAAGTAGTCCCCAAAAGTTGTGTTCATGCCCTTCACACCTGCTTCTACATGCTCCTCCCCTTCCTCACCCTGCCAACCACAGCCCCACGCCACTGGGCCAGTGCCTGGTGCCAGAATTCTGCTCCCATCAGAACTGGCCTAGATGTCTGCAGTGTCAGAATCCCAAGTTGGAAAGTCTCTGCCAAACATTATCATTCAGACACGAGCCTGCTGTGTTATCCCTCTAGGAAATGACCACTTGGGTCAGTGTTAAAGCCTTAGTCTGGGGAATCAAGTCCCACCGACCAAGTGAGGGGTTTGAAGTGCCTGGTTTAAGTTCCAGCTCAGGTTCCTTTCTGGCTCTGAGTTCTGTGACTATCCCACGGCATGTGTGATGGTCCGTCTCCCTGAGCTCAGACCACACAGTCCAGAAAGGAGACAGAGTGAGAATGCAGGGGAAAGGTCACACCAAGCCTGACCAAATTTCCAAGCATAGTCATAGTCCTGCTTTCCTACTTTCCATCCTCCCTGCACCCTTCCTACCCGTAGTCACGGCAATCTCCCACGGGAGCTCTTTGCTTCAAAGATGAGACATGTTCATCTACTGGGAGGTAGCCAGCCTTCCCACTATCATTCCACCCCCACACACAGGATTTTCAAAACATCATATTCATCCCACAAAGGATAAAGACCGTACTCCAGCAACCTAAGCACTCTCAGAGCCCTGGGACCCGTCATTGGGCTTGGCGATTTCGACTTCATCCCACTCTATGCCTTCCTGACTTGAAAAAAACCTCTTGTAAAAGGTAGATCCCACCCTTGCTTTTGATTTTTTGATCCCTTATGGATCCTTGACGACTGCCTCCACTCCCTGAATAAGCTCTTTTTCCCTCCAGGGAGATTATCCCCCATTGGATTCACAAGCACACACAGATGGACAAACACCTTCCCTCACACACTAACCCCGAAGGACGTCTGCTCTTGTGTTCTCTTTGTCTATTAAATATCTAGCCTCTGGGGAATGGGGGCTGGCAGAACCTGCACTCACCTCATTCCCTCTAAGTGTCAGGCCCACCCAGCCTGGGATCCTAGCTGAAGGAAGGAGGCCATTCCAGTTGTCAGTGAGGGTGAAATCAGAACAGGGAGCTCAGACAACATCTCATGAGAGCTCAGGAGGCATCCTGGAAGATGGAGGTGGGACACAGAAAGATCACGTGCAGGAAAATCGTGGCATGGGAGTGGCCCATCCGATACCCGACTGGACCCATCCAAAGACATTCAGATCTAGGATCCGCACTTGCCCTGGAAACTAACTGGCCTTTTTCAAGTCAAGACCACGAAGCCAAACGGCCAGAGAAGGGGCAGTGGGCTGGGTGGCTGGGACACGAGGGCCGTGGAAGCTCTGATCCCTTGGCCATTGGCCATCAGGAGTAGCAGCTGGCCAGCATTTTCCCCTAGCTTGGCCTGAGGAACCAGAACGGACTCATTTGCCCCACCTCTCACCCAGAGACTAACCTGCTCTCTTCTTCCGTGTTCCCTGCACTGCCCCTTTCATTCTGCCACTTCCCAGGATGTGGTTTCAGCCTCTACCCATCCATTGAAACTAAGGGGGGAGAACTGATGGGATTTGGTAACTGAGGTTCAGAGGCGAGGGCTAAGGAGGAACCGAGGATGATGCTCCAGTTTCCAGCCAAATTGTCTCTCTACATCAGTGTTTCTCACCTTCCTAATGCCGCCACTGTATTAACTGTATAATTCCTTTAATACAGTTCCTCATGTTGTGGTGACTCCCAACCATAAAACTATTTTCGTTGCTACTTCATAACTGTAATGTTGCTACTTTTGTGAATCGTAATGTAAATATCTGATATGCAGGATATATTTAGGCGACCCCTGTGAAACGTTCATTCGACCCCTAAAGCAGTCTTGACCCACAGGTTGAGAACTGCTGCTCTACATGGTGGCATCAGAGGGAGAGAATGACTCCACAAAGAGGACTGGACCCTGAAGGGGGAGGATGAGCTGAACCATGCTCTTTAACATCCGTTGAAATAATAAGCCTGCGGAAAAGGCCATGGACATGAAGCCATGGGAGAGATCAAGGATGCTCATGGTGGAAAAGAAGGGTGAGGGGAGAGAACCAGGACAGTGAAAGAACCAAATGAGGAAGGGAAAGAGAGGTTGGGACTCTGGAAAGGGGTCAATTAGTTCCTGCTGAAGGGGAGGGGAGAATAGCGGTGAAAAGTGGGGACTGTAAGACCTGCAAATCAGAGGACTTTAGGAGGGACCATGAACAGGGCCCACAGGGGAAAAGAAAGACTTTTTAGTGTGGCTGGGTAGGGCTCCCATGGAGCCTAGACCCAGGGCACCACGGTGAGCCTGAGTGCAGGGCTGCCACCACTCGTAGCCTGACCCAGATGCCCCGCAGGGAGAGGGCCGACCACAGCATGCCAGGGGTACAAGGGCTCTTAAAATGCTCCCGAATGGAGCAGTTCCCCACCCTACCCCTCCCCTCCCCTCTCCTTCCTCACAACAACCCCTCCCCTTAGAAACAGAGCCAACCACAGAGCAGGAGAACATGAGAACTACTTTTAATTTGAAATCACTGTAAACTGACATGGGGTGAGGGCAAAAGCAGCAGAAGAGAGGAAGCCCTGGCAAAAGAAGAAACGGAGGGAACCAGCATGGTCGCAGCTCCTGGGCTCCAAAGCTACCAGCTGTTTGTCTTGTACATGATGCTGGGTCCAACCTGTCAAACAGAGCAGAGTCAGGCAGGGTCTGAGGGCCACAAGCCAGGGCCCGCCCACTGTCCTCCTAAGCAGCCAGCTTTGAGGGAAGGGATAGAGGAAGGGGTGTGGTATACGTAACACTCACTTCAAAGGGTCTGGAACCTGTCAACGAGGCACCGCATGGCCACTGGAATAGAGAGGCATGATGGGGCACTCCAGATGTAGGGAGACAGAAACCCATCCCCCTTCCCCCAAGGGGAACTGCCTGTCCCTGCAACCTGAAACCTCAGCAGCCCCTGTCCAGGCAGCCCTGGGGTTGACTCTCTCACCCACCACCTGAATTAAATGTGGGAACTTCTTCTAAACGTGAACAAAATGTACCAGTGTTTCTCAATCACTGGGGCATACCAGGACTGTTCGGAACGTGTTAAAAAGACAAATAAGCAAGTAAACAACAAAACCCGTAGGCGCCCATGCCAAGCAGGGAAAGGGAAAACAAACGAGGTAGCTCTAAACGTGCTAAGAGAAGGAGATCTCTGGGATTTATTGACAAAGTGCACATGGGGTTCAGCGGATACACTACTATTCGTGCACACCCCCAGCTCTAGTAAATGCACAGCAGGCTTCAGGGCCAGGCCTGCTTGGTCCTCCTCCCAATGGAAACGTCGGTCCCAGTGATGCCGCCTGCACCTGTAGCCCAGCCCTTCCCTGTGTCCCCAGCACCTGCAGTAAGACACTGTGGTCTTGGTCTGTCCCTTCCCCTGCCCTAGCCGGGGGTTCCTCATACCTAGTTGCTCCTTAAGGTCATCTATTTCTCTCTGTAGCAGCAGACACTAAGCCAGCAGACACAGGAAAAAGAGACATTATTAGTATACTCTGGCCTCCTAACTTCTCATCCTCCCCACCCCCACCCCAGCCCTCGCATGTCCCCACTGCCCACAGTCCAGTGGCTAGACTGGCGAGGAATCCTCAGTGGAAAGGAGGTGCCCTCTCTCTCTCCGCGAGGTGGGGAAAGGGGCAAGGGACATGGAAGCCAGTTTAACCTGGATATGTTTCCCATCACCTAGTTAGGACCTGGGTTTCTAGGAGCCAGACAAGGCATTACCCGAGGACAGTCCTGTGCTCCTGGTGGCTGCTGCTGCCTTTCCAGTCTTGGGGTCTGGACAGGTGGTTCCTGGTCACCTGAAAGAATACAAAATCCAGCTTCCAAGTCTATACAGTGAGGTGGGAAAGGGCCTAGAGGGGTCTAAAGTGAGGCAGCAGCACCCTCTGCTGGCAGGAGGAGGGCCCTGCTCTGCCCAGCAGCATCAACCTTCTCTCTGGGCCTGCCTTCCCTGCTCCCTAGCGTCAGACCCTCTGCGCCTGTGGCCCCCTGGGATTGTGGCTCTGGGTCTTAAACTAGCAGAGCTGCAGCCACAGCCAGCCCCTGCGAGGCGCAATGTGGTTGAACAGGACTTAACAGAAAAGGCTCTGTTCTGTTGAGATTCTACTTCTGGAGCCAAAGAGTTTGGGGTGCTGCTACAAATCACCCCCCAGCCTACAAACACCACGCCAGCCCTGTCGACACCCTGTTTCCTGTGGGAGAGCTGCATGGGTAGGAAGGGAAGCCTGGGAGGAATGATGACCTCTGGAAGTGACACAGCCAGAGGTTTCCCTTCTCGACCCCTCTCCCCTCCATCCTAGCAAACCCATAAGACTCACTGGAGGATGAAGGGCCTCTGGGCATGATGCCTCTCTGGCTCAAGGCTGAGGCCTGTGAGTTTCCTGGAACTTGGAGGGCTCCGGTGTTGGGGTTGCCACTGCTGAGTTCTCCACGATGCACCCACAGGCAAGGTGGCCCTAGCCTGTGTGCTGGAGGCTGAAGCAAAAATTTCTCAGAGTTGGGCTAGGGTATGTGAGTGTGAGCATGTATGTGCAGGGGCTGGGGTGAGGTGGGGAATAAGGAGGGGAATACAGAGGCTGCAATCTTATTAGCCCTTTCTCCCTCAGTCAGCCCCATGCCAGGAGGCAGCGCTGAGCCAGGGAAAACAATGGGGACGCTCAGACAGTCCAGGCCCACTGCCAGGCAGGCTTGGGGAACAGCTAGGAAGGAGGAGCTAGGAGGCTGATGAGTCTGGACAACCCAAGCTTTGCAGCCCAAACATTAAGGAACCCTCCAATCCAAACCAACTTCTAGTCCTGCCTTCCATCCCAGCCCCTCTCTGGGGAGGGGGCAGGAATCGTGCAAAGTGTGGAGAACAGTACCCGTTCCATACCAAATGCTCCCTTAATGTGTGCCCCTACTAAAATGATCCCAATTGGGCCTCCTAATGACCGTGGACTCCCACAGACAACCCCTGAGCAAGGACAGCTTAATGATGTTTGTGCCCGGGGCAGGGGAAGTGTGTGGAGACAGGGGAGAGACAGCCTACTCACTTGGGCCCTTGGGACTGGATCTCTCTTTGGCTCATTATCTTCCCTGACCATAGGCTGGTACTCCTTTGCCTTCCTCACGGCAGATTTCTTCCCAGTGCTGCTGTGCTTGGACTGGGCGGGTCCCGATGACAGCAAGGAATATCTCTGGGACCTCCCAAGCAGCTGTACACCAGCAATCGGGGGGAAGGTGGCCGGTTCCAGGGGAACGACCGAGAGCCTCTGCCCCCAGGAAGGAAAGACTCTCCCCACGGCCAGTTTTGAGGCACTCCCTGGGGACTTCTTCTCCTGGGCCACCTTCTTCCTAGGAGTGGCCCGAGGCAGGTTGCTCCCAACAGCAGCAGCAGCAGTGGGTCCTGGGCAGCTAGGCCTGCTCTCTCCCTTCCTCCAGAGCACGCCTGGTATTTTCTTAGAGGAAGAGCTGTCCATCTCTCCAAAGGCCTGTCTTTCCTTGGCCGAGGTGAGTTCTCGCGTAGCAGAGGTCAGGAAAGAGCCTGGCACCTGAAGGAAATTCTCCCTGACAAGGAAATTCGAGTGTCTGGGTGTGTCTCCAGATTCCTCGGGGTTGTCGGGCATGCCTCGGCGGCCTTCTTTGGGGTAGATGCTCACCCTCATCATCTGTACCTCACTACACTCATCTGAGGACTCAGGGTCGGAAGGCAGCCCGACCACGCCTTCCACAGAGGGCCGCGGGAGGTCCACGCTGACGCTCAACCTACTTTTAGCGCTTCTCACCGGGTTCCCCCAGGCCCGGCCTCTCCGGGGCACATTGGGGCGAGAAGGGGTGGCAGAAGCCTGCTGAGAGGCCACGCAGCTAGCAGCAAGCGCGCCTCTGCCGCCGGGACCTGCCTCTAGGTCGGCACAGATGGTGGACACTTCAGGGCCGCGGATCTCTGGGGACTGGAGTCTGTGGACGCCCCGGACATCCCAGTTGCTCAGCGGCGGCTCGACGGTCACAGACTCGTAGTCCAGATCCTTCTTGTCGCTCAGGGTGTCAGGCCAGCCTTCCCGGCCCCAAAACACCGGCCCTCCCGCCTCTGCCACTTCCTTCTCGTCCTGAAAGCCCTCGGAGTCTGCCAGCGCGCCCTCGCCCTCGCCTCTCCATGGCGCCCCCAAATCGAGGCCGAGTCTGGGGTCCCACTGGGCTTTGGGGCTCGCCGGTTGGACGCTGGCCCACTCCCCATCCTCCAGGCCCACAGCGGCAACCCAAACAGACACCTCATCCGGGGAACTCATGTCGAGACTTCGGACGACCGGGGTTGTGGTGACCCGGTCGCCTTTGTCACGGCCGGAGAGTCTGGCCCCGCGCGTCTGGAGCAGCGAGGCCGACAATTCAAACAGCAGCGGGATTCAAACAACAGCCGGGCCTCCACGCACCCTCAACGGCTCGCGTCGTGGTCGTCGTTGTCTTCTCATTGGTCTGTTCCCCAGCTCCCGCCAACCAGCGCGCGCCCTCTCAGACGCCAACCAATAAGGGACGAGGACGCTTAGTTTGCCCCGGAAAGTAGTCCATGGAAGCCTGTTAGGTCTTGGGATCCGGGCCTCGCACTCTAGCCCCACGTCTTTCTTCCGCTCCAGCTGCATCCAGCTCAGCTTCCGCTTTCCACTGAGAGCCACGTCACTGAGCCTTGGTTTCCAACAGTAAAGTGGAGGAAATATCTAACAGCACCTAGCTCAGGGGTTGGTGAGGGTTGATGATGGATGTGAAGCACCCGGCAGAGAGGGTTTGCGAAGTCTGTTCCACTAGACTTATCACCCCATAGAAGATGGGCAAGGAAGCCCACAGTCAATAATCTGAGGCTTCTACGTCTGTGAAAAATACCCTTGCTTTTTTCATAGGGATTGTGATGGAACTGTTTATCTCTTTGAGTGGTATGGACAGTTTAACCATCTTCCAATCCATGAATGAACACAGGGTATCTTTCCATTTATTTGTGATTTTAATTTCAATGTGTGGAGCTTTCATCTCCTTGGATACATTTATTCCTAATATTTTATTCTTGCCATGCTGTTGTAAATGTGAACAGTTTGTTGTTACTGTATGGGAGTGTCTTTTTTTTTTTTTTTTTTTTTTGAGACAGGGTCTCACTTTGTCACCCTTGGTAGAGTGCCATAGCATCACAGCTCACAGCAACCTCCAGCTCTTGGGCTTAGGAGGTTCTCTTGCCTCAGCATCCCGAGTAGCTAGAACTACAGGTGCCCTCCACAATGCCAGGCTATTTTTTTTTCTTCTCAGAGACAGAGTCTCACTTTATCACCCTTGGTAGAGGGCTGTGGTGTCACAGCTCACAGAAACCTCCAACTCCTGGGGTTAGACGATTCTCTTGCCTCAGCCTCCCAAGTAGCTGGGACTACAGGCACCCGCCACAACTCCCCGCTATTTTTTTGTTGCAGTTTTGCCGGACCCAAGCTCGAACTCGCCACCCTCGGTATACGGGGCGGTGCCCTATTCACTGAGCAACAGGCACCACCTTTTTTTCCCTTTTTTTCATATAAAGTCTCACTATGTCGCCCTAGGTTGAGGGCCGTGGCGTCACAGCTCACAGCAACCTCAAACTCTTGGGCATAAGTGACTCTCTTGCCTCAGCCTCTCAATTAGCTGGGACTACAGGCTCCGTCTGCAATGCCTGGCTGTTTTTGGTTACAGTTGTCATTGCTGCTTAGCTGGCCCTGGCTGGGTTCTAAGCCACCACCCTTGGTGTATGTGGCTGGCACTTTAACCACTGTTCTACGGGCGCCAAGCCCAAGTGATTTTTCTTTTTTAATGAGCCATTGTGTGTGTGTGTGTGTGTGTGTGTGTGTGTGTTTAATCGAAGGTTCCTTACTGGTCCTGCTTTCATGAGTGGCTGCCACCAGGGGAAAAGGGAGGGGTCTCTCCCCAATACTCCATTTATTCACAGAACTAAACAGACAAGCACAGAGTCACTTTTGTGGTTAGAAGTTGGCAGCATGGGAAGGGATGGAACAGGTGAGGTGTAGGGGTGTTTTTACAAAAAATACAGGCTCCCCCCAAATGGGGTGCAAGGGGGACAGGACAGGACTTGGTCTGCTTCAACCCAAGAGGAATCAGAAGATCAAAAGCAGTTTGGGAAGGCCAGAACCATCAGGGATGGAGGGAAGAGGAAAATCCAGGGTTAGGCAGGCTGTTTGGCAACTGGGGTAAAGGGATTGCTTTCCCCCTGCTGGGATTCCCCCAGCCCCTTGAGTCTGGTAGGAAGGAGGGCAGCCTGCATCCCCCAGGGTCAGGTCTGGGGCTTCCAAATGCTCCAGGCAGGGGGCTGGAGCAGGCTCACAAAGGCTTGCACTCCAGGGAGATGATGGTACTGCCCCCCAGCTTCTCTGCCAGCAAGTGCAGGTCCTTGACCTTCTCCTAGCAGTTTGCTGGTAATTCATGCTTGATCCCTGTCAGCTTCTTCTTGATGGCGTCCTTGGAGCTGGCATAAATCATTTTGCTCTTCAGTGGTGCACACTCAGGAGCCCAAAAGATAACCACTGGGTCTTCCTTCTTGCTCTCCTTGGTCTCATAGGTCACATCATAGAGGGCACAGCGGCAGCCCGTGTCTGGAAGCATCATGACAAAGGTGGCGTTGGCATCGTCAACAGTCTGGCCCACATCACCTACCAGGACCTCCTTGCCTTCCTCTAGGAGGATGATATCCTCCTCACTCGGGGAGAAGAGCACCACCTTCTGCAGGGGTGGCGAACAAGGTAACAAAAAACACCTGACTGAGCATGTTATATTATGTGTTTAATATATTATTGTTAAAATTATATGCTTTTGTGTGAGTGTCTGTTTTGGCAGGTCACTGCGTGGTGTGGCTCTCTGACTCTCACAGTTTAAAATTTTGTCTCTTTGTGTCGAACTTGTTCGCCACCCCTGCAATAGTGTATTTTTGATACTGCTTCAATTGCCTGGGGAGTCCTCCTCATAAAATATTCACCCAGGCCGATCCCTTCAAGAGTTTTCCCTGCACTTTCTTCAAGTATTTTTATAGTTTCATGTCTTAGGTTTAAATCTTTTATCCAGTGAGAGTCTATCTTAGTTAATGGT
>CAUYPK010095340.1:0-16066 GCA_963574355.1 Loris lydekkerianus | reverse complement strand
GGGTCGGAGGCTGGAGGGCAGGAGGCTCGAGTGGCTGGGACTGAGGCTGGAGGGCAGGAGGCTCGAGTGGCTGGGACTGAGGCTGGAGGGCAGGAGGCTCGAGTGGCTGGGACTGAGGCTGGAGGGCAGGAGGCTTGAGTGGCTGGGACTGAGGCTGGAGGAGCAGGCAGAGGCCAGACTGAGTGCAGCCTGGATTCCAGTCCTTGGGCTCCTGTGAACTGGGGGACATCATGACACATTTCAACTGGAGAGAGATAGGATTTGAATTGCGAAAATGTCCCCCTGGCTGCTCCAGATCTGCAAGTGTGTGTGTGGGCGGTCCTTCATCACTCAGGAAAAACAAGAGTCCATGGGCGGAAGTGACAGGAGACTGATTCTGGCTAAATACAAGAAGAAACTTCCTAGTCACAAGATAAATAATAACTGTCACACTCTCAGTTTTTACTCACCGGGAGACACTGTGCTAAGAGTTTACACACTTAAAATGTTTTTCATTTAATTCTCACGACAGCGTTGGGGGCAGAGACGGGCGTCACACCACTTTACAGTTCAGGGAGGAAGGCTCAGAGAAGTCAAGTGGCTTCCACGACATCACACAGGTAAGGGGTAGTGGAGCCAGTACTCGAACTGAGCTCTGGCTGCTGCTGAAGCCCGTTCTTCCTTGCTAAGCAGCACAGCCTCCCACCAGCAAAGCAAGAGCTGCCATCCTGGGTGTGCAGGGCCCTGCCAGCTTCCTGCACTGGGGCACTGAGCTTTCTGGAGCTGCAGGCTTTGACCTGCCCCATGCCCACCTGGAGATGGTTTCGGGGGTGGGGGGGAGCAGCTTCTCCTTCGGCCTTTTCTAGAGATCTGGAAATGCCTATGTCCACCTTCCCACTTGGATCACCCCCACAAAGTCTCATTCTCCTTGCAGCTTGGAGACACCCTCTTTTCCAGAGTCCTTGGAGAAAAGCCCCTGGCTGAGAGTCCAGCTCTCAGGAGGCCTCACCGGGGGTGGCCTTGCCAGGGACCTGTGCTTTCTGCTTCTCCCAGACACTGCAGGGATGCAGCTCCATTTCAGAACTGAGGAGGCTCAGGAACATGGCCCTTTTGCAGACTGAGCCTGAGCCGCAACAAACGGCCATGATTAGGAGCCACATCCATTGTCATCAGATGTCACAGCAGAGTGAGCGATTGAGAAGTTATCAGGTGCCTTTGACGGCCTTTCCGAAAGCACGGAACAGCTGCCATTCCACAACAACTCTGAGCATGATGAACATTTGGGGAAAAGGGGTACTTTTCAAATAAAGAAAAATGCCGCTCTCTGCAAGGAAATTTGGCACTAACTTCATGTGACAGGTGTGATAGACGGTGGTGGTTTTGGGGGGATACGTGGTGTAAAGTAAAGCAAGGGAGGTAATAAGCATCTTGGCATTTATTCTTTATGTAGGAATATTTGTTCCTCAAAGTCAGACTACGTGGAATATTAGCATTTGAATAAATTATTCAACATCTTCCAGAGAAAGCAAGGGGAAAAATCTTTTCAGCGTTATAACATGGCAATCTACAAGGAGTAGAAAAAGAAGGCTGTCATTTTTTCTTCAATTACAAAAGGCAAATATTTATTATTTATAAGTATTCGCCTTGTATGGGCTTAAATGTTATTTATGAACCTGTTGCACCGTGATTTTCAATGTAACTCATTATTTTTAGCCTTAGGGTGTTGTAAAGGAGCATGGGTATATTTAATGACACTCTGCTAGTCAGCGCAATTACACTGTAATCATTATGTAAAATGTGCTATTAATTAAACCAATTTCTAGTTAGAACATTCGCTTCTGCAGGGCTTAATCTTAATCTCTTGCAATCTTTCTCTGTGTTTTTCACCTATTAATTATATGATTACTTTTTAAGTTACATATGATACGTTTTTATTTTTAAGCTTAATGCAGTCAGTTAAGAATATTTGTCCAAAGGGTCTGGTGTTTACAGGTCAAACGTTTCTACTTCTTGAACTGGAAAACGGTTTAGTTTAAAAGGTTATTTTGTGGGGCTAAGTCTTTAATTTTTTTGTGCATCGAGCCCTTGTACATCTCTTTTCTGCCTAAATGGTATTATTCAAAAAATCCTGAGTTTCATGACTTATAAAAACAATACGTTTCATTTTACTTGGGTCATTGTCGTATTGAGTTTACTTTGAAATGTCCTTTTCCCATACTAAGGTGGTTAAGATGCGGGAGTGCTTGACATCAGCATTCTGTTTGACATTAGCGTTTTGTTAAAGAAACTCCAGTAGGTGAAGTGGCTATTCCTGGTAGGTGGAATAGGTAGCAGCCTCTGTCTCTCTCTCTCTCTCTCTCTCTCTCTCTCTCTCCCTCCATTACCTTCCTCTCCTTCTCTTCCAAAGCCTTGCATTATTTCTGGTCTTGTGTTTTCCAGGGATGGAAAGCTGTTTCCTGATCTTTACTAATGAATGATTCTTGCTGATGAAGGTTATAAAAAAATCTTTTAAAAAATCCATCTTTTGGGTGGGGCCTGTGGCTCAGTGAGTAGGGCCCCGGGCCCATACACCGAGGGTGGTGAGTTTAAACCCAGCCCTGGCCAAACTGCAATAAAAAATAGCCGGGCGTTGTGGCAGGCGCCTGTAGTCCCAGCTACTCGGGAGGCTGAGGGAAGAGAATCGCCTAAGCCCAGGAATTGGAAATTGCTGTGAGCTGTGATGTCACAGCACTCTACCGAGGGTGACAAAGTAAGACTCTGTCTCTAAAAAAAAAAATCCATCTGTCTCCCCTCTCTCTCTTTCATGACTGAGCTCTTGTGGAAGGGAAGTAAGAAAAAAAAGAAAGGCCCGCTATGCAGAGGCCAGCTGAGTGGGGAGTGGGTGACATCCCACCGTCCCCTCTCTTTCATATACCGTCAATCTCCCAAGAGGGGAGAGCATTTAAAAAATCCTGAACAGTTGACCAGAAGCAAAGACTCACCTTGAACCAATAAGAAAGAAATCCCAGAGGAGACACTTTTGAATCAAAAACAAATACACGTTCCCAGAAAGTTCTTCACAACCTTCACCTTTGACTTGTAGGTAGAAAAAGCACTACAGAAAGTGGAGTGGAGCTTATTTTAATGAGAGTTGAATGATGGAGGTTGTCATCAATATTTATGTTTCTGTGTACACTGGTCTCCTCCAGAAAGCCCAGGACTCCGTCCTCTACATCAAAATGTCTGGAGTTTGGTTCCATAAAATACTTTTGGAGGGCAGGACCTCCTGAGGATCCTGGTGGTCTCTTGGGGTGCTGATGAAATGATTTTATCCCTTGTGCTTGCTGCCTGCAGTCGACATCAGGAATATCAATCACTTCCAGCCAGTGGATTGACATGGCTGCACCTGCTTAAACCACCCACATGTTGTAACTCAGAAGAAGCTGGGAATCAAAGCAGCTATTTATGTGCTCCCTTAACTTATCCCATACTACAAAAATTTCCACTCTGACCCCATCTGCTAGAGAAAGGGATTATCTGTCAATGTGAAACGCCCCCTGAACTGGCATCAAGTCCAGCAGACAGTTACCACCTTACAAAGCATCCACTGAAGCCCCGTGGCCTTGTTTCCAAATGATTAATTTCCCTTGGTTGCTGGTTTTAGTTACAACATAGACTTGCTGCGAAAAGTTATGTGGTGTCAACATCAGAAGTCTTCTAGTTAAAGAAGCAAGGATGATGATAAGGGGCTAGAATTTTACAGTAGAATTTTCAAATGGAGCCAAGTTCAAAAGCCTTAAAAGAAAGATTGATAAATTGATGGAGAATTTTGAATTATAAAAAATACCACAAACAGGGGCAACGTGGGGAAAAATATTTGCATTGTATATGACAAAGGGCTAATAGTTCAATATATAAAGAGCATTTATAAATCAAGAAGAAGGCTAATCACCCAATAGAAAAAAGGAGAGAAATAAAAGCATGAATGGCCTAGGAAAGGGATTCTAAATGGTCTATAAACAGAGGGAAAAGATACTTAACCTCATGCAGATCAAAACAACAAAATATACCATACATATCGTGGGGATACAATTTTTAAAGTTTAATATATTGGAATTAGAGAGTGTGTGTGTGGGGGGAACAGGCACTCTCCCATGAAGTGCATGTGTGTGAACCAGTGAGGCCTCTTCATATGGGAATTTAGCAATAACTATCAAGATGTAAATAGGTACACGCTGACCTAGTTCCATGCTATGATGAATATATTCCCACAAGAAAGCAACAATTTAACCAATCTGATGAAAATATTTCAAATTGTATATAAAACCAGCACATTGTACCCCATGACTGCATTAATGTACACAGCTATGATTTAATTTTAAAAGAAAGAGAGCAACAATTTATGCACAAAGGCGATTATTACATTATTTAAACGTCCATGAGAAGGAGCTAGTTAAATAAATCGTGGTCCAACTGTGCAATGGGATACTACGTAGTTTTTAAAAATAATGAGATGGATATATATGTGGAAATATAGAATAATTTCAAGGATGTGTGACTTGGAGCAAGTTACATCAGGTGTCTCAGGTTCCTCATCTGTGAAATAATAAACTTTAATAGTAAATAACAATGAAATATAATGCTAAAAAATAAACATCAATAACTAATAATGTTACCCACCTTGAAGGACCAGTGTGAGAAAAAAATAAGTTCATATGTATATATAAAACGCTCAGCCTAACTGGTACATAGTAGATACTATGTGTTAAATATTATTATTGTTACATATTTTTATGTACAGCAGCAAATTTCAAGAAGGTATGTAAAGTATAAAAAAAAAAAATGCACAGACATTTCAGGGAGGACATGAAGAAACCACTGATGGTGACTAGTCTGGGGAGAGCCAGATTACACCCTGCTGTGTGAGCCTGTACTGCCTTTATAATTTAAAAAAATGTACCAAATAGGGCGGTCTATGGCTCAAAGGAGTAGGGCCCCAGCCCCATATACTGGAGGTGGCAGGTTCAAACCCGGCTTCAGCCAAACTGCAACAAAAAATAGCGGGGCATTGTGGCGGGTGCCTGTAGTCCCAGCTACTAGGAGGCTGAGGCAGGAGAATCGCCTAAGCCCAGGAGCTGGAGGCTGCAGTGAGCTTTGATGCTACGGCACTCTATGGAGGGTGACAGAGTGAAACTCTGCCTGTTAAAAAAAAAAAAAGTACCAAATAGGGTGTCGCCTGTGGCTCAATGGAGTAGGGCGCCAGCCCCATATGCCAGAGGTGGCAGGTTCAAACCCAGCCCCAGACAAAAACTGCACACACACACACAGAGTACCAAATAAACACACGTATATGTAAAATAAATAAATAAATGCAAAAACAAAACAAGAATAGCAAACAGGCACTATGTGAATTCAAGATTTAAACAAGATGAAGAAAAGGAAAGGTGTTCTTCTGGAAAATATTGTTCATCATTCATTCATAGAACATTTGTGGAATATCTGCTGTATTTTAGGCACTTATTATAAAGGATGAATAAGATTTGGTGATAACGATTCCTCACAAGTGCATTGTCTAATGAGGGAGAGAGACACATAAGAAAAATGTTCAGATTGCTGAGGGAGTCCAGAGAGGGAAGTAATGAATTCTGTTGGTGATATCTGCCTGGGTTTTGAAGGGTGAATAAGGAGTTTTCCTGGTGGGCATTCGAAGTTGAGAAGGCAAAACTAATACATGGTGAGAGAAATCAGAACGGTGGTTGTTTCTAGAGTGGAAGGAGGATCGATTCAGGCAGAGGCAACGTTCAAGGAACGTTCAGGGGTGGCAGAGACCTTCACAGAAACATGGGCTCCATAAAAGTATACGCAGTGGTTAAAACTGACCAGACTAGGGCGGCACCTGTGGCTCAAAGGAGTAGGGCGCTGGCCCCATATGCCGGAGGTGGCAGGTTCAAACCCAGCCCCAGGCGAAAACTGCAACAAAAGAAAACAAACAAACAAAAACTCACCAGAATATATGCATTTTAGTGTATGTAATATACCTTAATTAAAAAGAAAAACAAGAATTAAAGGGTACAGTGTATGAATGAGGAGGAGCAGGAGGGAGTTAGGGGCCTCAGTGTGTATAAAGAAGTGGGATGTCTGGTAGGAGGAGACGGAAAACAGGCCATCTCCGTAGGTGTGGGGCACCGGTCCTGGCTACTTGGCAGTGCATGGTCATCCGACCCAAGTGAGGGCTTAACACACACCTGAAAGGAAGGTGATCCACTTTCCACCTTCAGGGAGCCTCCATTCCAAATGCAGGGGCTTTCTAGTACCGGGAGGTGGGCCTCACTCTGACTCAGGACACTAGAGATACAGGAGTCCCCCATCTCTGCCTTCACCCGCAGAAAAGGTGCCTTCATTGCGTCTTGCTGACCTTGGCATAACAGTGAACGTAATTTTCACATGAGAGTGGCTTGTCCTTGGGAAATTTCCTCAATACTTTAAGCACAAGCCTTCTTGGCTGAGCTGTGAGGCTGTGCACACATCTTTTTGTTACCTGTCTTACGTCACGAACAAGCTTCTGTCATAGACCACGCAGGACCCCACTGAGCCAGCCTACCTGGGATTCCTCTCTGGGCCTCAGTGGACTCTAACTCCTTTCTCCCACTATAACCGCTTTTGGTCTCTACAGCAGTGTTTTTTCACCTTTTTAATCTCATGGCACACTTGAACCTATAGTTAATCTTCCACTGCACATTTAAATTATGTTGATCCAAAAAAACAGTTAAAAAAACAATATACTTACTGTGCTTTGAACTTTTTTCAAAAATAATTCAATTAGTGATTTTTAAAAATGTTCGCAGCACATCTAGGGTCCTCTCACGGCAGGTCAGTGTGCCGGGCCCTCTGCCTGGAAATCACAGCCCTACACAGTTTGTTTGCTTGTGTGTTTTGTTTTGAATGTTTCTAATGACTTTTTTTTTTTTAAGATAAATTTTAGGTTTATAGAAAAATTATTACTTCTTCCCCAAGTTTCTTTTATTATTGTTGTGGTCTATTTGTTACAACTGATGAACCCATATCGATACACTAGTATTAACTTACTTTAAGGATCATTATTGGCGTTTTCTAGCTCTGTGGGTTTTGACAGATGTATAATGTCCTGTATCCATCAACACATCTTCCTGATCCTGCCTTCCCCAGCATCCCCTACACCCATGGCAATCACTAATCTTTTTACTGTTCCTATAATGTTGTGCTTGAGGGTTTTTAGATTCTTAGGAAAACTGACAGCCTTTGAAATCATCTGCACAGATTGTTGCAATATATAGGGTTTAAAAGACATCTATTTTCTACTTTTAGGTCATATTCTCAAATATTACGAGGGAAAGGGGAATATTTGCATTGTCAAATTAATTTTATATGTCAGTAGGCGCTGAATTATTCATCCATTCACTCACTCATTCAACAAATCAACAAATATCTATTTACCTTTCACGTGCCTTGGCATCATGCTGCACCCACGTCAAACAAGAGAATTCCCTCCGGAGGTGACGGGATGCAGTGAGACAGGTAAGTACCTGTGTGCAGGGTAGGACCCCAATGCTTACTGAGCACCAACTGTGTGACCCTGAGACCCATCATCGCCTGTAGTGCTCACAAGAGCCAGAGGGAGGTACCGTGAGCCTTTCTGTTTCAGGTCCAAGGAAACTAAGTGACTTGTCGAAAGTGAAGGTGAAAGCTGACCCACACACCTGAACACTGGTCCTCAGCACCAAGGAACATGGCCGTCCTGGGTTCCGGTCCCTTGCCGCCTGTTGGACCTTGGACCTTACTGTCTCAGGCCTTCAGCCTGGCCCTTATTTCATCAGAGTGCCTTTTCTCTCATTTCTACCCCCAAGAACCTAGAGCAATGCTGCCTTCTGGAGAAGCTGGTCTACCTGGGCCTCCCACCTCCGTTTGCCCTCTCTTCCCCCTCAGCTGTGCCCCTGAGGACAGTGACTGCCCCTCTGCCCTCCCAGGCCCCCTCTGAGCTTGTTTGCCCTGGACACGGCCGGCCCAGCACAGGCCACGTCCTGTCCGGGGTGTGCGGCTCTCAGACTTCACACCAGCACTTCTCAGACAGTCTCTGTCCTACTCATGGTCACCTCAGGGTTCTTTTTTTACTCTCCTTCTTTGAGCCACCTCATTTTTGTTTGCATAACCCTCAACAATAATATTCCAGCAATCATAAGTGTGAAGGACTCGTAGCTATTGAAAGGAAGACATCGATTCCTGTGCTGCTTCATAGCGTCTTGCCACCAGCAGAGGTGCCGGCGCCACACGAGGGGAAATCGGCTTGGGGCAGCATCTTCCTGAGCCTGAGCCTGCATCTCACTCGCCAGCCAGTCCCAGGCCTACACAGCTGTCCTCACATGGTGAGTACCCAGCCAATGTTTGTCCAGTAAGTGAAGCAATGAGTGAGTCAATTAGTGGGATTTTGGACAAGGTCTCTGGACTTCTGGGATGTGTATGGAATGGGTGTCGATGAAGCTTCAAGGGCTATTCTGGGGTTTTAGTGAGATGGTAAGTGCTAGATGGCGGTACTGGGTGAGAGTCTGCCCTCTGGGGAGGGTGGCAGATCCACAGACACGGAGTGGAACCCTGAGGACATGGGCAGCCGCCCACGTGGCACGGATTTGCAGGGCCCTGGAAAACTATCTGTCCCCACTGATGAAGGATCCATTCCTTAATGGGAAGCATCCCTTTCTCCCTTTTAAAGTACAAATGTCTTTAATTCCTTTAAAATAAACTGACCTTTAATTCTCCCAAGGTAAAGTCCCTTTGTGAATAGGTTTGAGGAAATCTTACTGAACACAAACTCTGCTCCCTTTGCTTAGGGCCGGCACATGGGGAAAAGGAAGGCAGAGGCCATGTTGAGTGCCAGGAACTGTGCCGGGCACCGCGGTGAGGAAGCCCAGGCTCAGGATGGTTAAACGACTTGTCTGAGGTCATTCCAGCCCCCACGTTGGTGGGACATAAGGGCCTTTTGCTATTACATCCCACCTGTTCTCTTACAACCTGTGCAGGTCACACCTACCAGGTCTACACTTGCAGAAAGTCATGAGTTTCAGTGAGCCCCAAATGTCTCCCATTTGTAGAGAGGTTGTGTAGCAGGAGATAAAGAAGGTACTTAGCTCATTGCCTGGCTCAGTAAGTAGTTCGATGATTAATAATCTCAGCAACCTTATCAGTGGTGGAGGCATACAAACCAAGGTAATTCCAGGGAAATCTCAGGCCCAGAGTGAGCATCGTGGAGTAACGGTATTTTAAGTAGCCTATTTTGAGGACATTGGCTGTCACTCGCAGTGACATGGATGCTGCTGAAGGTTTGAGCAAATAGTAGACTGGTTTGATGTATGACTGGAAGGATCCCTCTTGGATTCTGTGTTGAGACTGGAAGGAAGGGTAGGCCCAGAAAGACCTAACAGGTGCTGTTTATTAGCAGGCAGGCGAGAGACGCTGGTGGTCACAGCAGCAGGGTAGCAGAGCAGGTGGTGAGAAGTGTTCAGGCACTTGCTACACCCCGACGGTAAAGCCACGCAGATTTCCTGATGCTCTGAACGTGGCGTGACAGGAGAGATACCAAGGGCGGCTTCCAGGTTAATGGCCTGCAAATGAAATTGCTCTAAGCCAGCGTCTTCCCTTCAGTGGAGGGAGAGATCTAGCCTTTTTTCCCAAGGACTCAGAGATCCAGGGACACACCTGGTGTTGTCACCACCATGGTGGCCTCACCCAAAATAGCAGAACCTGCTCAAAAAGCAGACCTGAAGGGCAGGTTGCTGGGGGACGGGCAAATCCTGGCCACGCCCCACCTGGCCCCAGGCAGGCTCCACCCTCACCCCTGCCCCTCCTCCTCCCCCATGAGGAGGGGAATACCTGGGCGTGGGCCTTATGAATGTGTGTTTAGGAAGTACTCTCTCTGTAACAGTCTCACTTGGAGCGTTTGGGAAGTGATGTCCATTTTCCCAGGGACACAGGCATTTTCCTTTCTCACCTTATCTCCAGCCCTCTTGCTTCCAGATGAATCTGGTGAACGTATTCACGCTCACATGGAGGAGGACACTTTCTGAGGAAAAGGCAGGCGGCCTGCACGCTGCAGCTGGTGAACTGTTTGCGGTGACTCTATTTTTAATATACATTGCTGACCTTAATGATGGTCTATTGAGATGAGGGCAAGAAATGTCTGATCAAGTGGAGATTAATTTTTGACTCTGTCGCCCAGAATGCATGAAAATGCACTCCTTTTTTCTATTTAGACTCCCAGGATGCTTTGATTGATTGACTAGTTTACAAATGAAGGTGATAAAATTAGGTTGAAGACCACATACATTTCTTAAAATGAGGCTGGCTGGTCGTGGAGACAATGAGGTTTGGACAGATTGTATTGCTGGTTTAGGCAATCTTCTGAGCATGTCAAGATTTATAGACCTGTACTGTAATGTTACAATTGCAGCTCACTGATACAGGTTTCTTTTCAAATTCTTTCCCATTTTATTTGAAAAAGGCCATTAGAGAGTTATAGACTATTGAAAAAGCTTTTTCTTTGCTAACCCTTAATAAACTCTTCCAAACAAGGACTAGTGCATTTTTATATTAAATTTAGATCAAAATCTATAAAACATGCTATCCCAGGTTGGATAATTTGATTATTATTATCTAAATGGAGTTATGGTTCATATTGGTTTGCAGTAATGTACATAGTAAATAAAATGTAAGTTGAGATTTGTATAAGATCACAGGGTCCTGGGTTTTCTTTGTGTTGTTTTTTTTCTGTGAGCCCTTCTTTGGGGGAATTTTAGCCAACTTTCCCTGAAATGAGAAATTAAAAGAAAAAAAAAAGAGAGAGAGGTCCCTTTGGTGAAATTGATGCCGTGTCAAGGTAAACACATATTACCATTATTAATATTCACTAGTTCTCACCATCACTGAGGAAAGAAACAATGTCTTAGGAGTCACCCAACTAATAAGATTTACCAAGGGGAGCAAAAAAGCATGAGAAAATACTCAGCAGAATTAGAGACAATTATTCCATTGTAAGTTATGATGTAAGAAATAATAGATGAGATTCTGAAGTTATTTATGAATTAGTCAATTCTGTTTCATACATTTTTGCCATCAAAATAACTTATGAAATCATTTTCCAGGCCCATAGCATTTTATGAGTGTTCTGTACTCAGTTAAAGATTTTCTTCCAGAGCTTTCTGAAGCTGCTCCGAATTCTTTGGCAATGCTCAGATTTTGACCTAACTTTGCCAACTCTGAGATCAAACCACTGGAAGTGCCAGAACCTTCCCCAGTCATGGGGCTGCAGTTGCACAGTATAGAGGGGGGTTCTGAGGATTTCACGAGTTTAGCAGCAAGGATTCAAAGGGGGGATCAAGAGTGTCCGACACAAAGAAGTGAGAGAAGGGCCTGGCCCTCCGTAAGGGCTCTGGAGGTCACCACGATTATTGTCATTTCTAATAGTATTTTCACTGTGCCTCTTCCTTCCAGGGACAGGACTAGCACAGTCTGAGTCTAGAAACCCAGTGGAGGGTGCTGGGTGCCCTGGAGTGAATCTCTCACTATCTCTGTTTCTCTGTCCTTAGGGTGCTCAGCTACTTCCTGGGGTAAAATGAAGTCAGTGGCGCCAAAGCTCTCGGAGAAGTACACAGGGATGGGAGCACCGAGATTTTTACTCACTTCCAGGTATCTGCTGAGGGCAGCTCGCAAGGCCCGTTGCCAAGTGCGGAAAGTTTTAGGGGGGCTTAGGGTCAAGGGGTTTCAGAGCCCAGCAGACTGCACCTCTGATTTAGTTTAGAAGTGGGTGAACTTTGAAATGCAGAACATCATTTCTACAGAAGGTCGTCATATTTCTTGATGATTTACATGGAGAACTCTGGGACTGTGCCGGCTTCGTCTTAGGTCCTCCAGTGCCAGGAGAAAATGTGCTGATGGAAGGAGTAATGCCCGGTGGCTGAAGAGGACGGAAGGTGCCAGAGGAATGGCCGACATGGGCCGGGTCCCTTTCTGAGGAGGGTTTCTGGGTCTCTTTCTGGGAGTGGAGGGTGACCCCACTGACTCTTACCTCCCTGCAGTAAGCGCCCAGCAGAAATAGGGGTTCAGGCTGCAGTGGGATAACAGGATGTGGCTTCCCCTGAGGTGGCTGCCTGAGGGAGAAGTGCCATCCACCGTCCCTCCCTTGTCACATGAGTAGCCCCCCAGATTTGAAGAAACGGGTCTGTAGTCTAACCTCAGGACAGAAGAGTAAAAAGGTTCCTCTGGGTTGCTACTGCTCAAGTATATCCACGTATTAATATTTTAGGTGTTCAAGGCAGTGTCAGTTTTCTCAATGACATCCTGTTATTTCATTTTTTCATCCATGTGCAAAAAATACTTTTTTTCTTTTTAATCCCTGGGGCTTAATGAGACTATTTTCATTTTAAATGAAAAGAAAGATGAAGTCTAGGTATGTTTTAATTTTTCATGCCTGACTCCTACGGAAAGGTTGCTGTCGCTGTGATGCAGGCAAAGGAGACTCGCACCTGGCCAGGGCTGAAGCTGCTCAGGAAAATCAGACCGCGTGGGAGGGCACTGAGTCCAGACTGAGAGCCCTGATGGGCTGAAAGCTCCGGAATGTGAGTGGGGTAGAGGCAGGGCTCGTCCCCAGCAGGTGGCTCAGTTCTCCTGTGGTGTCTGCAGTGACTCCCGTGTTGGAGGAAAGGACCTGTCTCCTTCCAGCCGTCCTGCAGGCGGTGGCGACGCCGACAGTTGCAGAGATAGGAAAGCACGCTGTACTCCGGGACCATGTCATTAGCCTATTGGTGATCTTTTTAAATGTTTTCCAGAAAGATGTGAAATCTTAGCAACTGAGGTATTTAAAGGTTTGGATAAGTTTGAAACACAGCGATTTTTCAATCTTAGAAGCGCACCAATCCAGGGGCCTGTTAGTCTACAAGTGTCTGCCATCTTTCTCAGGGTGTCAGAGAAAATCGAGTGACGGATCACTTTTCGATGTCACTGCTCGAGACCAGTGACAATCAGTGAAATGATTGTGTCTGCCTTTACACATATCTGTAATTGATTGCCTAAACCCTACGACTCTCTTTCCCTGTTGATGTGATGGAACATTGGAGTGAAATCACTCTGGATGAGGAGGAGCCAGGACCATTTGTTATTTACTTCCCTGCCCGATTCCTTCCCCCCATCCGGTGCCAACTGTCCCACTAGAGCCCATTATGGTGATCAGCCGGAATGTATGTACAGGAATCAATCAAGGCGAGAGCCGCCGCAAGAGTTATGACATTACAAAGTCTGTTTGTAACTTTTGATTTATGGAAGATTTTCCATTTTATAAATTGGGAGTGAGGCATGTTGGGATGTCTTAACCCTTGAGTCCCCCAATAGGAAAATGCATCAAGCATTAAAGCTAAGACATAATAGGACATTTTGACTAGGTAGTGCTTGCAAATAATCAGAGTCTTGAGCCTTTGGCTTGTGACGTTAGAAACAGTCTCCCTCTCTCTGAACACATTTTCTGTCCTTCCTACACAATAAAATTGGCTCAATTTCTGGATAGTAAAGACGCAACCAATTGCCATTCAGGACTGACACCCACACATGAAGCTCTCTTCTACTGTGAGCTTGAAAAGCAACCAGGCCACAGTAGGGTCCCAAGGAGCTTCCATTCTCAAAGAGGGTGACTCAGGGAAAGGATGTCCTGGAAGCCGACTCTTAGGCCTACGGGACACTTGACAGGTCCTTCACCCTCCCCCAACTCTTTACAGAACCGCTGAAGACAGGGCTGAGCCAGGGTGGAGCCACTTTTCCCTCACAGACACAGCAGCATGTCCTGTCTGTTCAGGCTCAGCAGCGATCATAGTTCTCACTCTGCAGGAGGCAGGACCCAGAGTCAGCAGATCACACGTGCGTTAAGATTTAGGCCTTTTATACACATCTAGCACGTCAATCATGGGAGGGTCTCGCACAATACCACTGGCAGTCCCATTCTGCAGATGTGGAAACAGAGCAAAACTAGGAAATTCCTCGTCCAAGTACGTGCTGCTGATTATTGACAGCATAGGGCTTGAGACCAGACCGCCCCATCCTGGCCGAGCGCTCTTTCATTTAACTGAATCCAACTGCATCTGGGGTCCCGTCACACATGGGCACCGTGCTGGGCGTGCTCCCTTCTTCCTGTCCCACATTCTCAAGGCCAGCCATCCCGACTACCAAAGGCACCCAGCTATGGGTTTGAGCGTCTGTCATTCTGATGCGGCAGCTCACCGCCCCCGTCACATGAGCAAACTCTGCCCTGCCCAGCACATGGGTAAGCACGCCCCAGCATACCCATTACTGAAGGGCAGGCCCGGGTTTCCCCTGGTGGAGGGTGAGCTCAGGGAAGAAAAACATTTGTCCTGTCCCAAGGTCATGGTCTGCTTTTTCCTTGGCAATTGACCGTATTACCCTGTGTGGAACTAAAGTTCTGTTTCTTTTTTTATTAGCACGGAGGACCTATTCTGCTTCAGCTCCTTTTTCTTTCTCCTGATGTGAATCTTACAGCTAATAAGAATGCAGATCCCAGCAGACCTACTCTCTCTCTTATACTCCATTAGGAACATGAGATGGCCGTCTCTGGAAAACTTAAAAAACCATTTAAAAACAAAAAGATGAATAAATGAAAATGTTATGCACCTGGAAATGTTAATTAAGCCATTCTCAAAGAACAGACTTTCCAGCCCAGATTAAAACATCCCATCACTTTTAAATAGTTAACATCTTTCTCCTTGAAATAAGTCCAAATTAAGGACAAAATCATTATAAAAAGAAATAGTAAAGGGGCCAGAAAATGGTGCTAAGAATTTGGCTATTGACTGACATACTCAAGTCAGAGCAAACCAAGAAGGCCAAAGCTGTAGAGTCTGTGTCCAGACACTCTGTGGCGATGTCCTGTGGTGGAGTCTGTGTCCAGACCACTGCAGTGATGCCCTGCGGTGGACTCTGTGTCCAGACCTCTGTGGTGATGTCCTGCGCTGGAGTCTGTGTCCAGACACTCTGTGGTGACGCCCTGCTGTGGAGTCTGTGTCCAGACACTCTGTGGTGACGCCCTGCTGTGGAGTCTGTGTTGAGACCCTCCGTGGTGATGCCCTGCGGTGGAGTCTGTGTCCAGACACTCTGTGGTGACGCCCTGCTGTGGAGTCTGTGTCCAAACACTCTGTGGAGATATCCTGCGGTGGAGTCTGTGTCCAAACACTCTGTGGTGACACCCTGTTATGGAGTCTGTGTCCAGACACTCTGTGGTGACGCCCTGCTGTGGAGTCTGTGTCCAGACACTCTGTGGCGATGTCCTGCAGTGAAGTCTGTGTCCAGACCTCTACAGTGATGCCCTGCGGTGGACTCTGTGTCCAGACCTCTGTGGCGATGTCCTGTGGTGGAGTCTGTGTCCAGACACTCTGCGCTAATGCCCTGCTATGGAGTCTGTGTCCAGACACTCTGTGGTGACGCCCTGCTGTGGAGTCTGTGTCCAGACACTCTGTGGTGATGCCCTGCAGTGAACTCTGTGTCCAGACCTCTGTGGCGATGTCCTGCTGTGGAGTCTGTGTCCAGACACTCTGTGGTGATGCCCTGCTGTGGAGTCTGTGTCCTACACTCTTTGGTGACGCCCTGCTGTGGAGTCTGTGTCCAGACACTCTGTGGTGACGCCCTGCAGTGAACTCTGTGTCCAGACCTCTGTGGCAATGTCCTGCTGTGGAGTCTGTGTCCAGACACTCTGTGGTGACGCCCTGCTGTGGAGTCTGTGTCCAGACACTCTGTGGTGATGCCCTGCTTTGGAGTCTGTGTCCTACACTCTTTGGTGATGCCCTGCGGTGGAGTCTGTGTCCAGACACTCTGTGGTGACGCCCTGCGGTGGAGTCTGTGTCCAGACACTCTGTGGTGACGCCCTGCTGTGAAGTCTGTGTCCAGACACTCTGTGGTGACGACCTGCTGTGGAGTCTGTGTCCTACACTCTTTGGTGACGCCCTGTTGTGGAGTCTGTGTCCAGACACTCTGTGGTGACGCCCTGCTGTGGAGTCTGTGTCCAGACACTCTGTGGTGACGCCCTGCT
>CAUYPK010095338.1:0-33039 GCA_963574355.1 Loris lydekkerianus | reverse complement strand
TTCTCTGCTTTTGTGCCAGTACCATGCTGTTTTGATCACTATCGATTTATAGTAGAGTCTCAGGTCTGGTAGCGTGATTCCTCCTGCTTTGTTTTTATTGCTGAGTAATGTTTTGGCTATTTGAGGTTTTTTCTGATTCCATGTAAAATGAAGTATTATTTTGTCAAGATCTTTAAAGTATGACAATGGAGCCTTAAGAGGGATTGAATTAAAATTGTTTATTGCTTTGGGTAGTATAGACATTTTGACAATGTTTTTTTTCCCAGCCATGAGCATGGTATGTTTTTCCCTTTGTTAACATCTTCAGCAATTTCTCCATTGCTCTTTAACATTGTAATGGAAGTTTCAGCCATCGCAATTGGGGAAGAAAAGATGATCGAGGGTATCCATATAGGGTCAGAGGGAATCAAACTTTCACTCTTTGCAGATGATATAATTCTATATTTGGAAAACACCAGGGATTCTACTACAAAACTCTTAGAAGTGATCAAGGAAAATCACTTTCCTTGATCAGAAGTGATCAAGGAGTGATCAACACCCATAAATCTGTAGCCTTTATAAATACCAACAATAGCCAAACTGAAAAAACAATCGTAGCTCCAAAAAAGATGAAATATTTGGGAGTTTTTCTGACAAAGAACGTATAAGATCTCTATAAAGAGAATATGAAACTGTGTTTTTTTTTTTTGGGGGGGGGGTGACAGATTGTTACTATGTCGCCCTCGGTAGAGTGCTGTGGTGTCACAGCTCACAGCAACCTCAGACTTTTGGGCTTAATTGATTCTCTTGCCTCAGCCTCCCTAGTAGCTGGGACTACAGGTGCTCACCACAATGCCCGGCTATTTTTTTTGTTGCAGTTGTCATTGTTTAGCTGGCCCAGCTGTGCTCAAACCCACCAGCCTCAGTGTATGTGGCCAGCGCCCTACCCACTGAGCGACAGGCACTGACTAGAAATCAGGAATTCTTGAGAGAGAACCTTCATCATATGACCAGATAATTCAAGGGCATAAAAGATAATTCACTGAAGAGGCAAGTTTATGATGTTCACACTTGGACTCTCCTGGAGATTAGGCTGAGGTTAGATTTAGCAGAACCCACGTCTCTGCTTAGCTTCTTCTCCTACCTTAATCTGCCTCCCTCAGTTCCTTACAGGTTTCTCCTGAAAAGATTTCATCAGTGAATCACTTGCACAAGAACTTTCAACTCAGTCAGAGCCTTTAGTAAATCTGACCCAACAGGTAGCTCTAAGCACATTGATTTTCATGACATATATCCCATTTCTACTCTTAAACTCTAAGATTCATAAGAACAGAGATTATGACTTATTCATCTCTTTATATCAGTACCTAATTTAGTGCCTAAAAGATAGTAACCACTCAAAAATATCTATAAATTTGCATTAACATGTGAGTGTATTAATTTCATTCCTTATCCTCATCTTGAACTGAGTATATAAATTATAGAAAAAGAAAGAGATGGATCTAGGATTATTGTTGCCATTATCATTTAATACCAACCTTTCTCTAAGACCAAAAGAATATGAATTGTTGGTTGAAGTAGTAGGATCTGAAATAAAAGGAGATAAAGAATTTCTGTTCCCATCTTCTATCTCTACAGTGATGCAGGTAATTAAAAAATCAGTAGTTCATCAATTGAATAGATCCATTAACAGTAACTAATGGCCATATACCAAAACTCAGTTTTCTTTTTTCTCTTTTTCAACTTACCCTGAGAATATTTTCATTCCTCACTTTCATCCTACTCCTGTATTAAATCAGCATTAGACTGGTAAATGTCAAGCCAACTCCAGAAAATAAAGATGGGGCACTGTCCCAGTTGCAGTACAGCATATCACCAGAGATTAAAACAAATGCAGAGCTCTGGTCTCTGTTGTATCCTTTGCAAATGATCCTATTTCTCTTCACTAAGCAAGATAGATCAGATTCCACCAAAGGAATTAACAAGTTCATCTAGAAGGACAACGACTCCTGCATTAATCAAAAGCAGGTGAATATATCTAAATTAATCTGAAGGCATAAAGTTTTTCATCACTGTTTCTGTTTGAGCCTGTGTCTTACTAGTAAAGTTGCAGGATTTCCATGGTTTAAAAATGGTCTAATTTCTGTTACGGACTGATCATCCCAAAGTTTAGTAAAGAAAGTATAACAGTAATTGATTCTTCATAAATACCTTTTGTTTGGGGGTAGAGAGAGCTTTTCGATGACACAAAGCTCATTAGATTTCTATTATGCAACTTTGTGTCAAATAAGCAAGATCAACACAATTAACAAAATTACTCAAATGCTGTCTTTAAGAGAATTAACTGTTTGGGAACATTTGTATTGATCAGACCTTGGGGAGCTTCCAAACTCAATTATATTTCAATAAAAGAGTGATGGACAAAACTAGTGATATGAAGGGTGAGGGTGGATGTGTGAGAGGGGAACTGGACTTCTGGAAGCTGGGAAGTCCAAGATCACGGTGCTGGCAGATCCAGTGTTTGGTGAGAGTCCTCTTCCTTCCTGCTGAGCTCTCATTTGGATGAGAGAAGAATCATCTCTCTTGCGCCTCTTCCTGTAAGAGCACTAATCTAATTCATTGGAACTCCTGCCTCAGGACCTAATTACCTCCTGAAGACTCCACCTCTGAATACCATAACACAGGGATTAGGGTTTCAAAATATGGATTTGGGAGGAGGCAACATTCAGTCCATTGAACTATTATTTACAATAATTTAAAAGGAGTGTATTTTTATCTTCATTTCACAAGTGATAAAACTTGGTTTTATTCTATAAATATCTTTCAAATATCTATCAAATATCTTTCACAAAGTCACATAGCTACTAAATATTAGAGCTGGAATGCAAACCCAGAGTTTTCTATTTCAAAGACCACTATTTTCTCCTCTATGACTCTGTATCATTTTAGTTAGTACATTTGACCTTAGAATAACATGGGGGTTAGAGGCATTGACCCCTATTCAGTCAAAAATTTATATATAACTTTTGACTCCCCCAATATTTAGCTACTATTAGCCTACTGTCTCCTGAAAGTCTTACTGATAACATAATCAATCAACAGATATTTTGTGTGTTACATGTACTATATAGTGTATTCTTATTAAAAAAAAAAAAAAAAAAAACTAGGGACAATAAAATGTAATTAAGAAAACATAAAGAAGAGAAAATATGTGTTATTTATTAATTGGAAATGGATCATCATAAAAGTCTACATTCCCATCATCTAGTTAAATAGGCTGAGGGGGGAGAAAAACGGGAGGAGGTGGAAGTAAAGGGAGGAACACTTGGCGTAACATTTGCTAGAAAAAAAAAAAAATCTGTAAGTGGACCAATGCAATTCAAATGCATGTTGTTTAAGGGCCAACTGTACATAATAAGACCTATATTTTATTGAGCTCTTAATCTCTGTGCCTTAGAAACTAAAAGAGAAGTTTTTGCAAATATTCCCTTTCTTACTGAACCATTTAAATAATTCTATCATTCTTCTGCTATATGACCTGCTAACAACTAATAAAAGATTTGTTCGAAAAAGCAAATCTGTATCCTGAATCACAGTGGATGCAAGGTTCTTTGGAGTTATCAAAATGAGTTAGTAAAATGCAGTGGATGCTTTGAGGGCACAGTAAAATTTTGGAGTACGTCAGAAAAAAAAAAAAAAAAAATATATATATATATATATATATGAAAAATTCTTGGTAGTCTCAATTTTGCAGCTATGTGCCCAAAGCCAACTTAGGCATTTTCATAGCTCCATGACCTTCCAGGCCCTGGGGAAAGTTTCAAAATTACTTCCTTGTCCTTTGAGTAAGAAATACAGGAGATTCTACTCTTGACAGAGACAGGAGGAAAATTGAGCTACTCTCCTCTATTTTCTTTGTGCAATGTGCTACAAAGTCACCCAATACAAATGAAGAGTGTGTGGAAAGAGAGTTGTAAAAGTCTAAGAGGGTTTGGATTCACTTTCTTGGAGAATAGGAAAAAAGATTGGTAGGGGACAGGGTTAGCAGAACACAAGCTTTCTAAGACCAAGGAATTTGTCTCCTTTGCCTCTCCTTAGTATTTGGAACCTCATAGGTGTTCAATAAATACTTTTCATATGACTAACCTCAGAAAACATTCATTTATTCTTTTTTAAAGTGGCAGAATCCACAATACAGTTGTAGAAATGAATTAAATTTTGTTAACAGTAGTATAATAAAATTGCTAACATCTTTCACAATAGCATCTGTCTCTGGTGTTTCTCACAACGCCACCTAAACAGTCTTTGTGGAGTTGAGATCTAAATGACTACCAGCGGGGGGATTTAAAGTATAAATAATAGCCTGACAATGACCTGTGTAAGGTGGGTCCAGGGCACCTTCCTAGGCTTTGCTTTGGTTTGCAAGTGTTGTGAGATGGGCCTGATGTCCTTTGGCAAAACTGCTAACCACACCTGCTTCTTTGCCTCCCCTCCCATGAGTGGCTGGCCTGACCCTTACCTTCCCTCTCCATGAGTCCCTCACACGCAGCATCTGAACTATTCCTCACACTGTTGTTTCAGAGCTTCTTGGTGCTCCCTTTGTCTTTTCTCTTCTTCCAGAAGAGTTTACATAGTGAGGTACCATCCTCCTGCCAATAGTCTGCCCTGCACTTAGGGTGCACGATTTTGAAGAAGGTCCCAAATTTCCATAGAAGGCAGTAGTGTGGAGGTCTACGGGTTCTCACCTGGCCTAGAGAATGTCTCATTGTGCTCATCTGCAGACATGGGATCTGCCTTGTTTTAGTCCCCCACCTCATCAGCTGCTCACTCACAACCACAGGTAATTCTGCATAACAGTTCCCATGTGATTGGCTCCTGCTTCTGTCATGCAGAAATAGGAGGGAGGGGGAATAGCAGCGTGGTGTGCTAGTCCATCAAGCTTTCAAATTTTGTTGGCAAATCTGACCAAGAACTTTATAATCTCTATATGAAAGCCAATGTTTAATATGAGGACATTAAATCTGTATCAAATACACAAATCAGTAAATTATTGCCAGAGGTATGACTTTCCATGTTCTTCTTCAAAGCTGAACCAGGGAAAATTGCTTTCATTTTAAACCATGAATCCAGGCTACTTCACTAATCCATTTCAGGTTTTCAGTACAATACAGATCTATCTATATTTGCAAAACAAAAAAGCGAGGACCTCATTTCTCAGTAACATGGACAAACCACTACACCAGAATTCATTTTAAACAAGTTGCTGTTGGACAGTGTACACGTTGAGCATGATTACTAGTTCTGGGGATCCATGATGAAACAGATAAGATTAAACATTGTACCAGAAAACTGATACACTGAGTTGGATTTGTTTATCTACTGAATAGCAAACAGAGCTTAATTCTGACAAGAAGAGTTAAGGCATCTTGAAAGGGGGGATTTTATCCCAAGAATGTAGGGGAGAGCAAGTTAGGTTAAGAAATGTCAAAATACAGAGTAGGAATTTCACATAATTTTACATTCTGAGTGTTAATATGGCAGATTCACAGTATGTCAATTTAGCTCAATTGAAACTACGTTTCTTAAGATTTCTCCCCTGCATATTTCTTGTTAACATGAATTATCAGCCACATCCTAAGGCTCCCTCAGCTTACCTGCACTGTTGGCATTGCAGGCTCACCACCTTGGATTCCTATAACTCCTGCCAGATTTAGCTCTATGATGAAGGGCATTAAGTTCTTTTGCAGGATACCTCCAGCCTTGTTATAAATACAGGGAAAGACTACAGTGGATTTGAACCTGCCTAGTCAGTTTCACCGGTTCCCCTTTGCTCTGGCTTTGATCACTTCACATCCATCCTCCGTCTCAACTTCGTGTCTATGGATCTCCTTAGCTACCACCAGACCCAAGAGGAAATACTTCACATAATGATTTGACCATGCCCCACAACTGTGTAGAGCTAAGAGCCTCAATGAATATCTTATTTAGATATTAATATATATTCACAGAAGTTGTGCTGCTCCAATCAAATCCTGACTGAAACACAGGGCAAGGCTGTCAGAGAGGAAAAATAATTGAAAATATATTTGAATAAAGCATATTTCATTTCTTAGGAGAAAGACCATGCTTTTGACTACACTACTATTGTTGCAATGTCCTCCAAATTGCTCAAGAAATGTTAAATCTGCCCTGTTTAAGAACTCCAGGTATGTTATTTAGATATTAAAGATATGCTAAAGATGAAAAAAATTATTTACACCATTTTTTGAGGTTCAGTATTTCCATATAACTTTATCTAGATTGTGGAAGGTATTAGTCGCTCAGTTTTAAAGAATACACAATTGTTGAGAGTCCGTTGCATATGTATGACTAACATTTCAAACATATTCAGTGTTAGACATTATCTAGGTGATAACACCATTCCTAGTACTGATGTTTAACATTTAAAATTTTGCTTTGTATAGCACTTTTCATGCACATTTTTATCTCTAGTCTTCTTTTTCTTCTCAAAACAATTCTGAGAGGTCAGAAAGGAGCCAGCAAGTAATTGGGGCTTGGCATATAAAGAGAGAACGAACTTTTCTGGAGCCAGCTCTATTATACTTGCTTTTATAAATTTAGTTAATTCTCACAAACTTTCTATGGTTAAAATTATCATGCCCAATTTAATATTGAGGAAACTGAGACTCAGAGAACTAAAGCTAACATCTCACACTTAAGAGATAGCTGCCAACCAGATTTTTTATAACTCCCAACCCAGGCTTTTTATACTACCTGGTGCTTCTTCAAGGAAGGAGAGTTTGAATTTTTGAAAGTTGTCTGATCGGGCTTTTAGCTTCATATTTCTGTGTTCCTCTAACCTATAGCTTTGCTGTTACTTAATTTCAAATACATGAATAGGCTTAACTCTGCCTCAAAATAAAAATATATGTATCTTTTTTCTAGCTTGAAGAAATTTATACCCAAGAGCTCGGCAGAGGTCATTTCTAATGTTGATTTCTGATTATGCTATGTGTGACTTTCTCTTCTGTTCTCTACAGCCAGTTCTTACTTTATTTATATTTATTTATTTATTTATTTAAGACAGAGTCTCACTATGTCACCCTTGGTAGAGTGCCTTGGCATCACAACTCACAGCAACTTTGGCTTAAGTGATTCTCTTGCCTCAGCCTCCCAAGTAGCTGGGACTATAGATGCCCACCACAATGCCTGGCTTTTTTTGTTTGTTTGTAGTTGTCATTGTTGTTTGGTGAGCCTGACTGGGTTTGAACCTGCCAGCTCCAATATTATGTGGCTGGCACCCTAGCTCCTGAGCTATAGGGGCCGAGCCAGTTCTTACTTTATTTTATCTTGAATCTCCATTTTTATGCCCCAGATTCATCAATTGAAAACCTGTCTTGCATTTATTCTGTAAGCATTGAGGGCCCAATGTGGACTAGACATAACCTTAAATATTAGGGTTAATGAACAATACATGAAATCTATCCACACGGAGATGATATTTCTAGTACAAGTGTTAACCATGTAAAATAAAATTTTAGCAAGGTACAATACTACTATAATTTGAGAATGTCCGAGGACAGTAGCCACCCTCTCTGCTGGGGGAATGAGTAAAGGCAGGCTTCATAAAGGAAGTACTGCTTCAGTTAAGACTTGAAGGACAAGGACAATGTTTCAAGGTAAAGGTTTTATAGACAGAGGTAATAGCATGTGCAAAACGTTAGTGGCATAAAGTAGAATTACTCTTTTGGAATTATAATATCTTGGTATATGAAAATATAGAGAATGAGAGGGGAAACTGGGTGATGAGACCAGTGGAGAAGGCATACGCCAGTCCAAGAAAAACTCCTGATGTCATGCTAAAGAATTTGGACTTCTATCCTGAGGACAATGAAGGTCATACAAATATTTAAACAGAGATGGAGTATAATTAAATTTGCGAATCTGACACATGTGTGCGAAGAATGAATTGGAAGGAGGGTCAAAATCACCCTGGTGTGGCTTCTATTTGACTCTAGTCTTCTAGTATTGGGATTCTGAGCTATCCCAGACCAACAGGAACCCACCTACTTTTACCTATTCCCTTCATGGAAGTCAGGGACCTTCTTCCTTGCCAACCCCCATCTATTGTACCCTACAGAAAATGGATAATTTTCTCTACTGCCTGTTGTGTTTTCCATTTCTTTCTGTGACCAAAGATCTGATCACTTCCAGATCTTTGGTCACAGCCTGTACCCTACCCCATTTGTCATGTAGGTTACTGGTTGGGCCACCGTTATTTCTTGTGCCATCCTTGTAGATATTTGGGTGGTTGTTGTTGTTATTTTGATACTAATCATTCCCCATTTGGCTCACTCTAGCTCATCCAAGTCCAAGTCATGGCATCTAGGGTTTAGGCAGAGTTTTACTCCAGTGACTTTGGATTTGAAGCAACCAGCTCTATCAGTTAATTTTATAGTGGCTGATTTTTTTTTAATATGTGTAAAATTGGCCCTAGCCAACTTTATTTCTGAATATAGAACTGCTCTTATGTGTTGATACTGGACATAAGCTATGATAAAAATTTTAAAAAATTAAAGCTATATTATTACATTCCACATACCAACTATCTTGTTAATTACTTAAAATTAAAGAAAATATTGGTTAGCTACTACCCTGTGACTGTAAATATTTTCTTAAAAGTGAGTGAAGCCATAACCATATCAGGAGAAAAACTGGAATAATTTTTATAACCAGAAAGCATTGAGGTGCATTAGGCACTATGAAAACCAAGAAGAAAGAAGGTACATGGAACCGTAGGATAAGATGCAGTGTCTGCAACCAAACACAATAGTGAAAATTTCCATCTCTTGACAAGTGCTTTGTTGATAGTAAACTATTACAGTACATTTAACTTACCTGAAAGGTGTTACATTTTTAATATGTAAAAGTGAGTAAAATGGGGGGGGGGGATGCAAGAGAAAAAAATCAAACACTAGACCACAAAACTTCCAAGAACCATCTAAGCGCCAGGGAGGAAGTATGATATTTTAATGGAAAAAAGTCCCCAACGTATAACACCTAGAATTTTCATTTCAGCAATTTTTCCTTCAATATTGAGACCCTTTGTCTTTCCAAAGGGGTAATGACAGGTAGAATTTTACCTAAAATCCCCACAAGTTTCCAGTCCTCCTGTTCACTTCCTCCTCAAAATTCTTCCTGCTACTTATCAACGGCACCTCACTTTGGTCTCAGCCTAAGTGTGAACAAAAGGTGCCGTTTCCCAATAGGTTGTAAAAATGAATGAAGGATGAAGGGAAGTTATACGTTATGCAGTACAAGAGTCACAGAATTTTAGTGACATTCAAGAGTGATTTTCTATCTTTTATAAGCAAGTGAACCGAATATCAGAGAAGTTAAATTGTAGTAATTAGAATCAAAAGTGACTCCAAGTTTTATGGGGGCATTAAGCTTACACAATTTTGAGAACCAACTCCTCCCCCCCAACAGAAAACATAAAATGATATACAGAACTTTGGGTGTGGTTCGTGGAAGTGAGGGTTTAATATTCCAAGCTAAACTGAATGAGATAAAACCCAGCTTATATAAGCAAAAGCCAAGTAAGGGTTGAATGACCCAGTCACAGGAAGAACAGGGAAGCAGAGAGGAATAACTGAAAGCAGAGTCATGAACTTTATCAGATTGTGTCGGCCTCTGTTTCTCTCTGTAGACGAACATTCTTCTGATGCAGAGAAACATGGCTACTGACAGTTCATAAAATACACGTTATGAAGTTACAACCACTGCAGAGATCAGCCAAGCCAAGTCTTAGAGAAAGACCTTGATTGGGCCAACTTAGGTCTGAGTCAATTACTGCCAGAGGAATAAGGTCTGATAAAAATATAGGAGTAACCATTAGCACACAGTCAGCATAGGAAAGGATCTGTTCCAAGAAGAGTCTGGAAAAACAAAATAACTACCACATAAGTGATTTACTCACTGTTTAATAGCCAAAAAGGGGTAAATTCAGGCTCATATATTAAGGCTCTACTTTCATTATGCATTTTTTTTCTCTAAAAGTAGAAGCAAATACTAAACAATTTAATTTTCCTGGCTCAGCATTGTTTTATTATCATAGTAAATTATCAGAATACCAAAACAAAGACCAAGAACCTCCAGAAAGGGAGTAGGTAGGGAGGAGGCAGGGTCCTGTTGGCCTACACTAGCTCAGGACCCTGGTAACAGAAGTCTGGGTTGGAGGAGACAGAAGCCACTCCAGGGTTGATTTTGACCCGCCTTCCAGTCTAAAACCATGTAACATTCTTCTAAATGATCATTGTACACATCAGTTCTTATTAGATATTTACAAACAGAAAATATAGGGCATATGGGCTAGACATGTATTATGTATTAACATAGACCGAAAACTACCCTTTCTATTGCTATTCTGATTCGATTTGTTTATTTTCTTATTTTCTTTCTACAAAAGATATTAAATGCATGAAAAATGCCAGTTAATTGTGCCCTGAGACAAATGGAAAACTTATTGCATGGTGCTTTGATATGTAAGTAGCATCTCTACAAGCTATCACCTATTAAAGCCACATTTTTTTGGGGCAAACAGCATATTGCTAAACATTTCAGACCAAAAAGTTCCTGCACAAGGACGTTGCCATTGATTTTCATTTCCTAGTTAAGTAATTCTCTATTGATTCATATTTCTTTGCCCTAAACAAAGTCCTTCAATCATTGGAAAAATTCAAAAAAGAGGAATTGAAAATGGGGGAATTTTGACAAAATATATCATAATAGCAAGAAAACCCTAGGTTTTCCTTATTCCTCCCTTAATAGAATTTTAAAATTCTATTTTTTAAACCCACAAATTCCAATTGTTCTAGAATAGTTCCAGGAGTTCCTTCCTGGTTGGATATATGACATAAGCTGAAGGAATTGCTAGAAAGAATTTCCATAGATGCTTAAACTGCTTAAACTGTACCACTCTGCTTGAGACAAGTGAAGACAGAGCTTTGCAAATAATTAATAAGTTTCTACTTCAGCTCTCTCCTCCCAGTGAGGCTTTCTCTGTGACCCAGACTCATGACCCATCATGGCACGGCCAGGGCTGCATTTGTTTCACTATAAACCCATTTCTGCAAGAGCAGAAAAAGTCGCAATTCAGAAGTGGACTTTGGGAGTGGAAGTAGACTTTCTGAAAATCTGAAACTGAAATGAAGCACGGCTGACACCAAACAAAAATGAAGACAGGTGAATGAACTTCTAAAGAGCAAGAGAACAAAGTCTGTTATTGTTCACTTTTTATTCTTTCACATAAACCAAATCCTGCCGAGCAGGCTCAGAGCATAGGGATGCTTCCAGGGAAGACAAGGAGTACAGGACACACACAGAGAAGGGCTGACAACAGAATTCTCAACAGAGGACCTGCAGCAGAGACACCCTAAACAGAGTGTCCAGAGAAACACGGTGTGCGGCCCACGGGCCGTGAAACATTCAGAAACCAGAGCTGAGTCCTCACCAGCCTGGAAAATGCCATCAGCACCCAGATGCTGGGCCAATATAAATGCAAAGCAGCAAACTTACAAGGTTTTCCAGACTCATTAAAATGCAACTAGAGCCACCAGCAGATGACTGGTTGAACATATAAGCAACATATAAGAAGATCACTGATCACGCCTCAACATTTTACGTTCTACCTGCCTACACAAAGGCATGACCTTGAGGACATCCTCTTTTACTCAAAACCCAGTTTTCCCCTCTCACACTTAGAAGAGTGTTTTATTTGTCATTTATATTATTTGTATCTTTTTCCTAAATTTGTCAATTTCCCCAACTGATATGTGTATACACTAAGTGATCATAACTCAGGGTCATGTCTTGGGTGTGCTTAGTGTGACAGTAAGCCCCTCTTCTCCCACAACCACCCTACTCCTTGCTCATCTCTTTAACCTGTGCCTCCGGAGGGCTGCTGCCACCAGTCAAATCAGCTCCCTCGCCTCCGGCTCCCACTTGGGTTTGGCTGGTAGGAAGCACTGACATGCAATTAGCTAACCAGAGGGGAGGCTGAGGTATCATTGTCCCTTCTCTCTTCCAGCTGAGTGGTGGTTAGCAGGAGTGGGTTCCCCTGGAGTGAGCACATGACTTGGCCCTGTCATATGGCTGCAGCTCTCTCTAATGCCACAATTTCCAGCTCCCCTTGCCCATGTTGGTCTAACGGTGATAACTTCCTGGCGTTGTTCATTCCAGAGGGCTTTGCCTACGTTTTTTTGAATCCTTTAACCCCACTCATATGGTAGCACAGAGTCCCTTTATTGTATCTTCTTAAATTATTCTTATATGTGTAATGGCTCCTTTCCTTTCAGGACTCTAATAAAATTGACAAAGAAAATATCATTTATTCTAATTCCCAATCTGAAGAACCATAAATACATATCAGCAAAGTTGATGCAAAGGGTAATGACAATAACGCCACAGACAAGGTATAGTTTCAAAAAATATGGTGCAAGGAATGCATTGTGCTTAGATTTTGATATTAAGGTTCAAATTCTGGATCTCTCTCTTGTTAGATCTGTAAATTTAAGCAAGTCTTACAGCTTCTCAAAACCTCTCTTTTTTTTTTTTTTTTTTTTTTTTTAAGATGTGGCGAACCTGTGGCCTTCTGATTTCAGGATTTTTTTTTCTAAGCACCAAAGGAAGCTAGAAAACACTTCATCTTTCTCTGCTGTACTCCTTTAAATAAATGAATTTGTTTTGTAAATTTTGGATTCAGTGAAAAGTCCACCTTTAAGGGCCTAGAAGGCTACATGTGGCCTCCAGGCTGCAGGTTCCCACCCCTTAAAGTTCATGGTGCTACTCAGCTGAAAAATTGCCACCTATTGCCCCTATTAAAGAATGACAAGCAATACCCTGAGTTGTTTTCTTGATTAATCTCAGGTTAGATGAGGTCCCCAGCCTTGAAATATCCCCAGAATAGATGTGAAGATGATGAGAGTAGCTCTCGCCGAGATTAACCATATTCTAGCTTTGTTCCAAAAATTTGATAAGTATTTAATGTTAATCCTCAAAGCAATCATATAAGGTAATATATTATTATTTTCCCATTTTACAGATTGAGGCAAAAATACATAACTTGGTCACATGTATTACTAGTAAGTGGTAGAAGTGAAGTTCCAACCCTGGGGCCCAGGCTTCAACATCCATATGCCAAAATGCCCAGATTCACTGCTCACATTACAAATTTTTATCATACTTTTTGATGCCAAGTATGTCTGGGTTCCATCTTTATGAATGCAAACATTTTATTCAGAATTATAACAACACTGAAAAATTTTTGTTAAGCAAACACTTTACAGAGCAATTATCATTAAGCCATTTTAATTTATTATTGAATTTTCTATTCAGCATAGTTCAAACATTTTTATGTTTATTGACATTATATATTCAGCAGGGCTATTTTCTGTAAACTATACACAGAACATTTTTGATTTATTGGTCAGTCGTTTTATCTATACCAAATGTGACTGATTACAGCTTCTATCCATAGGACTTTTCTTTTATGATTATTATAATAAAGTTGCAGCAAATACACATTTAATTTGCATGAATTCTTTCAGGTTGGCCAAAAATTAAAATAAATCTAAGAGTCTCAGTGATTTCTCAAACCCACTCTCAGAGGATTACCAAACATTATCAGATTTTATACATAATTAGGAGGGAATTGGATTGTGAGTCCTACAGGAAGAAATTAAGGAGGCTGGAAGGAAAGTGCTGATAAAAACCAATTTATTAACATAATCACAAAATATACACCTATAAATTATAACTTACAAAAATTATAATCTATAATACAATGGAGAGACCACGTAAAACCTTAATCAAGTGATAAAAGTTACCATCATGAATAAAAGGTAAACTGGTGTATTCCACTTGTACCTGCTTAAGAAAGACACAATGTGTCTTATTTAGCCTCCATCCAATAATTATTTAACTTGAATCACATGATAAAGAAATGTCAGGTGATTACAAGAATGGAGAATCAAGAAACCTATGTACTCAATTCTGATATGAGGACAATTGATGACCTAATATACGATGGGAGGTGGGGGAAAGAGGTGCAGAGAGAGGGAAGAAGAGAGGGAGGTGGAGGGTCACCAGATGTGACACACTTCTTGGAGACAGGACACAGTTATAAGAGGGACTTTACCTAACAATTGCAATTAGTGTAACCTGGTTCTTTGTACCCTCAATAAATCCCCAACAATAAAAAAATGCAAAAAAAATAGTAAAAATAGTATTTATTTCTACTGTGAAAAAAAGAAAGAAAAAGAAACATGAGGTGAATAAATGTAAGGATAGTCTATACAAAAAATGGCCTGTAATCTTCCAAAATATCAAGCTCAGGAAAGACAAAAAGGTGCAAGGAAATTAGCCTTAAGATTGAATTAAATAAGATGTAAGAATACAATAACTAAGTGCAGTATATGACCCTGACTAGAGTTCCTACTGGAGGAAAAATTACTATGAATGATGTCATTGGGATAATTGGTGAAACTGAAACATAGACTATGTATCAAATAAAATCAGTGTAGCAATACCACTTACATGAATTTGATAACTGGACATGGTTTTGTAAGAAAATGCTCTTGGAAAATGCACACTAAAGCATTGAGGGATAAAAATGATGTATGCAATCTACACTTAAATGGTTCAGCAAAAGCCGTGTGTATGCACAGTGAGAGAATAAAAAAGCAAATGTGAAAAATATTCAAAATTAGTGAATTTATCTATATGATATACAATTTTTCCTTCTAATTTTATAAAACTTTAAGTTGAAGCTTATTTCAAGATCATAAGTTGTTTTAACAAAGAATTACTGGAAGGCCCTAGAGAAACACTGACCAAAATTGAGAAAATCGCTAATATTTAACATAGAAAATTACAATAATGGTAGAATTTGGAGTTTCCACAAAAGTCAGGAAGTGTTGCAAAAACCCTCAAATTCTTTACTTGCTGATTGTGACCCTTCAATAGAATCGCACTTTGTATCTATTATCCAGTTATACATACATATTAGTGTACAGGGCTGTCGACCAAGAATCTTGTACTCTATATTTATGGGCAATTCAGGGATTTTCCAGGGTAATTTTTACTATATGTGATTTTTGACTTGTTTCAGAATTTAAAAACAGTTTGTAAAATGTGTTTCTATAATGTCTGTTGTTTTCTAGGTCAATTTTTTGCAGAGCTAAATTTTTAAGGATGTCGTCGGCTCTTGTTGGGGTTTGTGCTGATCTTTTCCTCTGGTCACTGTGTGCTAGATATGCTCCTTTCCCTCCCCTCTAGCAGCTGTGTCCAATGTTTCTGTGCCCTCCATTTCCAGGGAAATGTGGACAAGGTGAGGGGGCCATCTGCAGGAAACCAGAGGGTGGGAGCTGAGAGACGTGTCTGTTTCCAGGACTACCACTACCCCCTACCTGCCCAATACAGGCTGCAGCCGGTGGTCATTTCCTGAACCTATAGCATTTGCCTCAGTTTCCAGTAACTGCTCAGCAAAATGTTTCCAAAATAATCGATAGAGCAAAGCTGACTTTTTGTTTATCACAGGAAGACAGATCACTGTACTGACAGAGTCTCAACAGCATCTTGCAGGTGGGAAAGAAAAGTCAAGATAGATGTCATGTGGGAGTCTGATTAAAAGTGCATGTTTCAGTGTGCAGGGCTTGCTCAGAATTGAGAAAAACTTGTGATATAATAGTTTAGGATTAGGGAACACAGCCAGACAAGGGTTTTCAGGTGAGTTAAAGAAGAAACAATTGCTTAATCAGCTCTATGGAGCTATCTGTTATCCCAAGAAGGGGAAATTTACTCAAATGAGGATATGCAGCATGGCTTGGAGACAAATGGACTTGCAGAAAGTTTTCAAATCAAGCCATAAAGTTATCTGAAACTTCATCATCCTGGGCATAACTTGTCTGACTAGCAGTCATGTTAATGTACACTGTGTAGGTGGTTTCCGTTCTTGGTTTCTACCCTTTTAGGCCCAGGGATAGTAATAGTTCTCCCCTATTCCTAGCCCCAGGGTGCTCCACCATCTGTGGGTGGTTTTCCTTCACCCTGACTATGCCCTTGAAAGGTAATCTCATTTCCAAACGCTTTTCAATTACGCCATTTAAATATGCCATTTGTTTCTTGTTGTGATCCTTTCTGATAAAGATAATTATGAGTTAGATAAACATTTGTTCATTTGCATCATATATATTTATGTATCTAGTAATTCCCACAGAGTTGGGTTGCCCTGCCTTAATCAATTGCACTGCTTGTCCACTTCAACATCATAGTGTTTGGCATAGTCACTGTAGATGTGACAAAGTGCAAACCAGACAGTAAAAGATGTTGCTTTGTGCCTCGATCTATTTGATCCTGCCTATAGAAATGATCTCATTTTTAATCTCTTGCATTAGTTCTGACAAAGGACAGGAGATACTTAAACTATTCTACTCAAATACTGGGACTTAGCCCAATCCTTTAGTCCTGGTTCTGAAAACTGCACTTTTTTTCTTTTTTTGCTATTCTCAGAATATTTGTCTCCATTTTTCCCAGTCCTAGCTGCCAAGAACTGAAGACTTGAAGACAGATCATAGGTAGGTGCAAGGGCAGCTCTCAGCTGACTGCTTGGCTGATGCTGCTGCCTATCTAAAATTCTAGCACCACACTTTGAATCCCTCTTCCCACTTGTGACCTCCTGGTGTGTGTGTGTGTGTGTCTGTTGAACCACCACTTTCACTGCCTACCTCTCTGCTACTAAACCTTTCGTTGTGATATCTGTCCCCTAAGTATCTAATAAAGAGAATGAAAAAAGGGTCATCTGCCACCTCTCTCATAATACACTCTCAAATGCCTGAAAGAAACAAAGCAAAGAAAATAAATGTATGTCTAAATATATTTCCGGAATATGGGGACGCTCTCTGGACTTTCTCTTTCCTACTAAGATTAGCATCACCTTTAATATACATCCTTCGCACACATTCGCCAACTGCTGTGTTGAATTATTTAGTATGATTTAGCAGAGCGGCTTGCTCTGTGTTAAACCTGTATGGAATAAAATAAAGGAAAGGTAGACACAGAGCAGCACAATCATAGGCATATCACACTAGTTTCATTCATCATTCTCTGCTTTCATGCCAGGAACAATTTCAGTTCAGTTATAATGCGCACATTATATTTATTTCAATGAGAAGTAAAAACTCCTATAACAAATAACCCAGTACTTGCAGAGACAAAAGTGAACTCTGTGGAAAAGCCTGTGTCACATGCAATTGCACAGGCACTTTGAGAAAGTAGTATTTTCCTAAAGGACTTGTTATGAATGACCAATGTATAAACAGGAAACATGAGATCGCCTTGGGGAGTTCACATCAGACCACACTCAGAAAGCTGAGTAACTGAAAAACTGGAATCATTTCATTGTCTTCTTGGGATTCTCATGTAATGCATTATAAGGGGACATTAAATCTTGGCCACCTCAACTAAACATGGGGTGATATTAATTCCTATCCATAAGGTCATTCTGAGAATTAAATGAAATAATGCCCCCCAAAACACAAAAGCATAATGTCCAGAATATGCTAAGCACTTAGCACTACCATATCATTTGAACTTGCATTTTTAATATTGAAATGGCTGCACAGGGGAATGGCCAGTTTTCACATTTAACCCTATTATCTCCATTCATATGAATCTCAAATAACAGTTTCCAACTTCTTTCAGCCCCACCAGTTGCTGGTATTCAACAGTCCACCAGGGATTTCCAAGTGGAAGTTTTACTCCTACATCAGAGCTTCTGTGTCTGAAGTCAAGGTGACCTTCTTCCACAAAGCAAGAGCTGTCCTGACACAATGACAACTGTTAAATGGAAAAATTTCCTTGATTTCATGAATTTGACTTGATCTTGTTAAAGACTAGGGAAATTGGAAAATAGAACCAATAAATAGATTGTGCTTCTCCAGAGAGATGTATCTGTATATCTGTACATACCTGTCTCTCTGCATATAGATCTAGTTATACCTATATAAATTAATAAATGTATGTGGTCATAACTAACATACAAGGTCAAACAATTAAGTTTACAAATTTATCTTAGAAAAAGTGGTACATAGTTCATTGCTAAAGATCACTATGGTCACCTTCAAAGTACTTGATTTGTAAAGCTATCTACTGACACCAGTGCCTAGTCCATCCTTCACAGCAATTTTGGAATTCTTTTGCTGAAATGACGATCAGGGCTGTCATTATACGGAACACAAAATTATACAAAAAAAAAAATGACCGCCACTTGCTGAACGCCACTCAGCAAGACACCGCCACATGTCCACATGAACACAGTTGTGAGACACTAATATGCCACAGTTATGAAACCTTACCAGGTTGTTTGTATGGTGCTGCCAAAGTAAGTGTACAGTGGAAGGGCAATCTTCAGTAATGAGGCACGTAGCACTTTTTCTAGGAGGAGTTCACGAACTTAATTGTCAGACCTTTGTATGCTGGAAACACGAAGTAACATGTGTGGAGCTGCTTTGATCTCTTTTCTAGGAAGACGATATGTCACGGTATTCATGAAGCAATTTCATGTGCCCAGGCTGTATGAGGCACTGCAAAGCATGAATAGACATAAAATACCCAGGCTGTGACCACACAGAAGTCATAATTCTGATCAGGAACAGAATGTGTCTCCATAAGCAACACCTACAATTTAAGGCCCTTAAAATTAAGAGCAAGACCACAGTGCTGTTGCCAGGTTCCTTGGGCACAGCTCCCTAACAGGGCATGGGAATCAGCTGACATCTGATGGGGCTTTAAGCTTCTCTGAATTAAGAGCAAGCCATGATCCTGACTTTGCCTTAAGGCTATGTAAACTCTGTTTTTTAAAAAATCACATCTTTTAAAAACCCGATAAAGGATGCCAGAGTCGTTTAGTCTCTTGAAAGAAATTAGAAATACTCATAGCCAATTATATTCTGTTTCACAGGGCAAGCCAAAGGGATGTTTTCTAGAGATTTCTGAGAGGACCCTGACCCACCCCCAAACCCAGACTTTCCCACTGGCCCAGCCAAAGTGCTTGTGATTTCCACTTTTTATGTCACTTCTTTAGAATAAATATGTTTATTAAAAGTCCTTGTTAGAATACAAGCAAGTTATTAAGAAGTAACCCATTAACTGATTAGCATGGATTAATATATCATTTGCATTCCAAGGAGGAATGCCTTAGGAGACTGAATATATGAAAGGTTTTAGATTAAGAGATAATGTATTAGAAAACTGGAACAAAAGGACCCAGAATCAGAAAACCTAAAACATTTGTGGGACAAGATAATGACATGAATGGACAGGAGATAAAGGAAAGTGAAGGAAAGATGAGGACACACAAAACCAGTTTTGGAAATTTCCCAGTTTTCTCTAGGGCTGCTCCGCTAATCCAGACTGAAAGTGAACTACCAGAAATGGTATAACAAGAGAAACTATTGTTAAATCGCATTTAACTGACTTACCCAGGTACACTTAGCAAGTAAGCAGCACAGTAAAGATCAGACATCCAAGCTCTCACCACCCCATCTGCGTTGCTAAATTAAAAAACAAAAACAAGGTGAGGGCTCTCAAGTTTCCAGGGTTAGCATTTTTCCAGATCCTATTTTCAATGCCTTTAGTCACTGAATCCTTTTATTTGGGCTATCATGAATGTTTATTTAAGAAAAAGCTATTAGACAAGCCTCAAATGCAGATTAGAATGAAAAGAAACTTACACCCCTGGTAGGGTACATGTTAAATTCAGAGGTAGAAAAGTTCTCATGGATCAGAGGTTGGTGCAATAGGCAGACACATTTCCTCTTTTCTTCCCACAGTCATCTTAAAAATAATACCAGACAGACTAGACATCAAAGCTGTCCAGCTGAGACAGGAGGAAGTGACTGTTCAAACAGGGAGGGATTCAACGAGGTAAGTCCCTAACAAATACGCCCTGGTGATAAATAGGACAAAGCCACCACTGAACTAATCAATATCTCCAAAAATGTATGAATCTCGATCACACACTTCATGAAGAGTTTCCTGATAATCTTGGTGATTCAACTTTGTAGAGGAAAACTACACAATATAAACAGCTAAAAGTTAAGAAATCTCTTTTTTTCTCAAGCTCAGGGAAGACAACATTGTACAAATGAACAAAAAATAGTGCTTGAGTCATATAGATGTCTTTTGTCATTCTTGGCTTCAGTATAAAAGAAAGGGTATCAAAAGAGAAGTGTGGGAGGACAACATGTAAATTTTATTTGTTTTACATGTTTACCCAGTACAGCTCCTTGGTGAAGGGCAGTCTTAAAAACTAAGGAGATAAGGGTACAACACAGATCTACTGTGAATTGGCTATGTGGCCATGGGGAAGGTATTAACTGTACTTCTCTTAAGACAGCAATAGTAAAAAGCAATTCATAGGATGGCCACAAAGATTAAAATTGGGAAATTTAAATTAAAATTGGAAAAATCACATGTAAGGCACCTAGTATAATGTCTAGCACATGGTAAGCACTCAACAAAAATATATTCCCTTTCCTTAGGGTGCCCTCAAAGGAAAATCAATTATCAATATGAAGTAATTTAAGAAGTATTTGACCATGTATCTTTGCACTCTAAAATTCACCTCAATCATTTAAGACGTAGCTTATTTTCACCTTAATGATTTCTTGATCTTTGAAAATACCACTGAAGGAAACAATACCTAATGTTTAAGATATAAAAAATAGAAGGCATTCAAGTTAAGAGTAATGAAAGTAGGGCCAGGTGCAATGGATCATGCCTGTAATCCTAGCACTCTGGGAGGCCACAGCAGTGGATTGCTTGAGCTCAGGAGTTCAAGACCAGCCTGTGAAAGAGTGAGACCCCACTCTGGCTCTAAAAATAGCCAGATAGTGTAGTGGCTATATGTGTGCCTACAGTCCCAGCTAGTGGAGGGGCGGAGGCAAGGGGATCAATTGAGACCAAGAATTTGAGGCTGTCGTGAGGTATGCCATGATACTCTACCCAGGGTGACAAGGTGAAAGTCTATCTGAAAGAAGGGAAGGAAAAGGGAGGGAAAGGGAAGGGAGGGGAGGGGAGGGAAGGGGGGGAAGGGAAGGAAAAAGAAGAGGAGGGGAGGGAAGAGGAGAGGAAGGAAGGGGAGGGAAGAGGAGGGGAGGGAAGGGGAGGGCCGGGAAAGGAAAGGAAAGGAAAGGAAAGGAAAGGAAAGGAAAGGAAAGGAAAGGAAGAAAGAAAGAAAAAGAAAGAGGGAAAGGGGAAGAAAAAAAAGAAAGAGAGAGAAGGAAAAAAAGAGAGAGAGAAAGGAAGGAAGGAAAGAAGGAAGGAAGGAGAGTAATGAAAATGATGAGATAAAAATGTTGGATTTCCAGGTGGGAATGGATGTCATAAGCAAAATCAAAGATTAACAACAGACTGTAAGAAAATATCTGCAATGCAAAGGTTAATAGTGCTATTTTATTGAGAGCTTTATTAACAAAAAATACAAAAATCAGTGGAAAAATAGGCAAAGACTTGAGCAAGCAACTAACAAAAGCTCTACAACTGGTCACTAAACAAATAAAAAGATGTTCAATTCTATTAATATCAAGAGATACAAAGTAAAACACAGAGATACTATTTTGCCTATCAAATTGGCAAAATTAAATACATTGGTAATATCCAGATTGGCAAGCATAAAAGCCAAAAGAAGTCTATATTTTTGGAGAAAAATATAGTATTATTTTAAAAAATTAACTGTTTATGTTCTATGACCCAGAAATACAACAACAGAAAGAATTATGGACATAATTAATAATAAATATGCAATGAAAATTGCTGCACTATTATTGAAATGTTAAAATCACTAGAAAAAGCATAAGTGTTACTTCTCAGGATGCTTTGGACTGAACTTACAAAAAAAATTTCAAAGTGACTAAAAAGTAAGAAAATTTTGTTGTCCCATGTGTCAAAAATTTTATGGGAAAAAGATCTCCAGTGTTAGTTAATTTGTTGACTCAGTGGTTGACAAAGAGTGATGGTCACTACCATCATTTTTGTCTTCTCAGCATATACTGTTGTTCTCACAATAACTCCGTTCATCAACATCTGGTTCCACAAATCTCAGACTTCAAGACACTGTTGAACAAGTGAAAAACAGCATTTTTGTAAATCTGTGAAACTGTCTTTCCAAGAAACTTTCCATTAAACTTCCATACTTTTTCTATTGGCCAGAACGATTATCACATACATATTCCTAAACAAATGCCAGGTAAGGGCAATGAGATACCCTAATTTAATTTATAGAAGATGATAGCCTAATAAACACTAAGTGGATGATTCAAACTAGATCTGAGATTTACCTGAGAGAGGAACACTAGATGTGACTTTGAAATATTCTAGGCTTTGACTGAAAAACAAAATGGACATACAGTTATCTATTGTAAGATTGAAAGGTATATGAATCAAGCTAGGAAAGCTTATCACACGATAACAAATAGACCCTGAATTTTGGAAGATTAATGCAATAACAATATAAGTTTTATTTCATTCATGTCAGCTACCTCATGCAAGTTTCTTAGTTCTCCTTAGCTCTTCACTCTAAGCAGTGACATGGGCCCAGTCCCTTCTAACTTGGGACCCTAGTATCTCAAGCACATTGCCTTCAAAATCATAGCAAAAGGAAAGAAAACAAGATGCCCTGCACAGGGATTTCATAGCCAGCCTTAGAAATGGGTTCCACCAACAGCCCTTTGGCCAGAACACAATTACACAGAACCTTCCCTAACTGATGGAGAGGCAGGGGAATGCAGTTTGTGCACACAGAGAAAAGGTAACAATATCCTAGTTTGGTTACACATAGTTTTGTCTTAGTCAGAGGGGAACATTTTAATTACTCAATTTTTGCTTTATGCATTTGTCCTTTTTTTTTTTTTTTTTTTTTTTTTTGTTCCCATTGACTGTTATGAATAGGAAGAGGGGAAAACAATTCCTGGTTGTACTTGATAAATTACTTGGTTATGGTAATACTTAATCCCATTTTCCTTGTACAAAAATTCTGCCTTCCCAGTAAGATGAGGAAATTGATAGGGGAGAAAATGACAGGGGCGAGTTTGTAAGCAATAGACTCTCTGCAGAATATCCCTCAGGATAGTCTAGACAAAGGAAGTTGGACTATTCTAGTCAGAATTTTTTTTTTTTTTTTTTTTTTGGCCGGAGCTTGGTTTGAACCCACCACCTCCGGTATATGGGGCCGGCGCCCTACTCCTTTGAGCCACAGGCACCACCCTATTCTACTCAGAATTTTTAGTGGCGTTGTTTGTATTTTTATTTACATTTCATTTTAAATTTCTTATTGTAGTAAATTATACATCACATAAAATTTACCTAGTAACCATTTTCAAGTGTACAAGTCAGTGACATTAAGCACATTTAGAGTGTTGTAGCACCCTTACCACTACCTAGTTCCAGAATTTTTCATTACCCCATGCTCACTAAGCAATCACTCCCCAATTTCCTCTTCCTCCAAGCTCTTGGCAACTAATAATTTATTTTTGGTCTCTATGGCTTTGTCTAGTCTGGATATTTCATATCAATGCAATCACACCTTTCATGTCTGGCTTCTAAGATAATTTATGAGTTAGCTCTGTGAGCATGTGCTAGTTTATCTGAAACTAGTCCTGTTCAGAAAAGGGATTTTTCTGAGGCCTTTCAATACTTTTTTTCCTGTCCAAAGAAGAATAAACCACACAATACTTGGAAGAGGGAAAAGTATAAATAAGAAATTATAACTCACCATAAATGCAATGAAAAATATTTGCACAGAGAGTTTGGCCACTAGAAGGAACACAAGAAGCCTGAGAGAGAGTCAGTAGAGGTGATACCAGGTGTGGGTATTAATAAATTAAGAACTATTATTAAAGTAAAGTGGTTCTGGAAAAGAGAAATGAAGGCCATCTGAGAAAAAAAAATGCATATGTTGAAAGGACACCTTGAGATGCTTTTAGCAAATTGGCAACTCAACAGTCTACTAAGTGAATTGCAACTTGGGCAAGACCACAGAACATAAGAAAAGAGCAAATAACCCCTTCTATAAGTGGGCAAGAGACTTAAACAGAAACTTCTTGGAAGATGACAGATGAATGGCCAAAAAATACATGAAAAAATGCTCATCATCCCTAATCATCAGAGAAATGCAAATCAAAACCTCTTTGAGAGATCATCTAACTCCAGTAAGATTACCCCACATCACAAAGTCCCAAAACTGCAGATGCTGGCCTGGCTGTGGAGAGAAGGGAACACTTCTACATTGCTGGTGGAATTACAAACTAATACAGCCAATTCTGGAAAGAAGTATGGGGAATTCTTAAAGAACTAAATGTTGACCTTCTATTTGATCCTGCATTCCCATTACTAGGTATCTACCCAGAAGAACAAAAATCATTTTACCACAAAAACATTTGCACCAGAATATTTATTGTGGCTCAGTTCCTAATTGCCAAGTCATAGAAGCAACCCAAATGCCCATCAACCCATGAATGGATCAACAAACTAGTATATGTATACCATGCAATACTATTCAGCCATTAAAAAATGAAAACTTTACATCTTATATATTTATCTGGATGAAGTTGAAACACATTCTTCATAGTAAAGAATCATAAGAATGGAAAAATGAATATTCGGGGTACTCAATATTAATATGTAACCAACATATAAACAATTACATTCTCATATGAGCAATGAAACACAAATACAGTTTAATATAACATGCCCCTTGCCGCCCCTTGAGTGAGGGGTTCTTTTAAAACTGGAGCTTTACCCTGGAAGTAAGAACAATGTAACATAAAAATTTGGACATTGTGAGGGTGTATAACACGCCCCCTGAGTGAGGGGTTCTTTTAAAACTGGAGTTTTACCCTGGAAGTAAGAACAATGTAACCTAAAAATTTGGACCCTCATATTAATTTCATATTAATTTTACATAAAAAAAAAAAGGATGGCAAAATCAGTACAATTTCTTGTAGCAAACTTTCTTCTCCTTCCCACAATTTCCAGGGCTAATCTTTTCGCTCAAATCAGACCTCTCTCAAATCATCAGTGATGCAAAGTAAGTTCACACATATTTTAATACTTGGGAATACATTGGCTTGTAATCTTCATTCATATTGTATTTCTGGTTGCCACAAGCAGATGGTATCTCCTTTGAGACATAGCCACATAGAAGATATTGCATTGAATCATAAGGAAGTGTCACTGTCCCTTACAGGTAAGGAACCCTCAAGCACATCAGAACTGTGGGGTGGAAATCTGTTGTTTAAAATAAATAAATAATAAATCTTAGCTAAGGCTAAGATGAGGATTAGTGATAAAATTAAGCAGTGGTGACCAATGCTTGCTTTAGGACTTGTGTAGTTTCTTGCTTGGGCAGTGTACCCTCTTCCTCAGGTAACTTTGTCTACTTCCATGTCTTTAATTTTCTGCAGTCTTGCTTGTTCTGTCCATTAAGACCTGCCCCATCCTTGAGCCAAGCCAAGAATGCACAAACCTAGTCCTAACTCTGCAACTAAAGGACAGCTTCTTCTCTGGGTCACCTTTGGAAAACTCAGCATCTTTGTGGTCTCCTTAAGTGTGCTTAACTAGCTGATTTGAGATGAAATAAAACCCCACTTGATAGCTCCATGGGGAATATGCAGGGTTGCACCCATTACTAGAGAAGTATCAGCTTTGTAACTTCTGTACCCACCAATCCTTGAAAAATAAATAAAATCACCTTCATCTCCATCTCACTCCATGAACTTAATCCCTAACCAAATATTTTTCTATTTATTAGCCAAATTCACATTTTGCATTTATAGAAAATAAAAAAGTCATAGCTATATACACACCTTGTATTGGGATCATTTTCATTGTTGTACATATGGTGGTCCTGGAAGAGTTACCATGTAAAAAAAAATTAACAATCGTCCCTAATACACATGGTACCTAAACTCTTTGCACCTTGATGATTTTTAAAGTGAGCAAAACAAAGACAAAAAGACAGATATTTTCTTCTGAGTAACAAAAATATTTCAAAACACAGAAGACTCAAATTCTTGCAGAAGTAGAAAAACAGATGGGAGGAAACGTGGAATCTTACAACTCATAATAGATTCAGGTAGCTCCAGGATAATATTTTCTTTTTAAAATATTCATTACACTTGCCTGGAGACCTGAACACTATTGTTCTTTGGCCAAGAAAAGCAGAGGGAAATGTTGGATTTCTTACCAATCCATTTCCCTGTGCACAGAGTGCTAGATAATGAAAATAAACATTGAAAAATACTTATGTTTTAGGCACTCAGAGAAGATAATATATAAGTATCCTACTCCTTGAGGGGGAAAATATGTATGATTTCTGTTTGCAAAATGAAAAATAAGATAACTGGATTTTCTATTATTATTAGGAGGAGGGAAAGGGTGGCTTGGTTCCAGTAGTATTCACATTAGTCATAATTGGCCAAAGAGAAGGTGCTGTGTGATGAACACCATGATGGGCAAGAGAATGGGCTTTGCATGGGCAGGTCAAGGCTTGAGTTCAGAACCTACCACTCACTTTCTTGACTTTAGACAAGTTAATGCTTCTAAGCCTGATTTCCTATTTGTAAGACGGAGATAATAATTGTATTTATCTCATAGGATATGGATTTTTCCATTATTGTATTTAATTACTGTTGTGAAAATAATTGATATCTCATAGTATTTCTGTGAGAATTACATTAGGGAATACATATGCAATGCTTTGAACATAGATGCTTAATAAAATTTGCTTAATGTGCCTTAGTACCATATATCAGGATAAAAATCTACATAAATTTAGTCCACCATTTCTTTTCATAAGTTATTTTCCTTATGATTAACAGGAAGATAAGCTCCTTATCTGCCTTTTCCCTTCACCATTACCAATACCAGGTTTGCAACACTTTGCCATCACGTATGAACAATTTGGGTGCTAAGACATGAAAGATGGCTCAGGACTCAATTCTGTCCAAACATCGTTCTGACAAGAGCTCTAGAGAGAGACATGTGGGCACAGGATTATAATAATTATTCAGTTCTAACTGACTGCCTTTTTAATGTGCGAGACACATATATTCAAAGCTTTATTTTGTTCTATATTGTTATGAATTTTGCCTGTGTAAATGTTTTATCTCTTAAATTAATGTAAATTCTTTGAGATGTGTAATGGGATAAACAAAACCACCCTCTAATTATCAACACTTATTCAAAATTGGATAATGGGTTCTCAAATTGCCACCATTTCCAAACAGAAAATATCTGGAAACTGCCGTGGCAAGGTCCATAAGCAGCCTCGGAGGTGGCCCTTCGTGGTCTCCACCTCTTGGCATGCTGCGGACTCGTGCTTTGTGTAGTCCTCTCCCTTTAGGTATGAGCATGACCTAGTGATTGCATTTAACAAATAGACTATGGCAATAGTGATGGAATGTCACCTCTGGATTGGTTATAAGAAGACTCTGACTTCTCTCTCACCCAATCCATTGTTTTCATTCGTTTTCTCTGATGGCACCAGCTTTCCTGATGGGAATTTTCCTCTGGAAAGGTTCATGTGGCAAATAATTGAGACCAATATCTTGATAAATATCAGCAAGGAACCGAGGCCCTCATTTCAACAGCCTGCAAGACAATGCTACTACCACATGAGTGAGTTTAGAAATACACCCTTCCCTCGTTAAGCCTTGACATGACACCTTGAGCACAACCTTATGGAAAATCCCATGTTGAAGGTGAAGCCATGTCCACATTGCTGCTCCTCAGAAATTATGATATAGTAAATTATTGTTGGAGGAAGTTTCTACATCTCAGTCATTTGTTACCCAGCAATAGATAACTAATACAGCAATTATTCTGTCCTACCTTTTTACTCAGGGTAAAAAGACTGCTCACTGGATAAGGACAGTGGTCTCTAAACATTTTTGGTACCAGGGAATAGTCTCATGGAAGACAGTTTTTCCATGGAAGGTAGGAAGGTAAGAGGAACAGGAGGCAGAGCTCCAGCAGTGGCGGGAGCAGTGGGGGGCAGCTGTAGGCCCCTAATCTGGACAAAGCTTTGTTTGCTCACCCACCACTCACCTCCTGCTGTGTTGCTGAGTTCCTAAGAGACCTTGGTCCACAGCCCAGAGGTCAGAGACCATAGCATAAGGGGATTGAGTCTCTTTAGCATGATGAAGATGACTTGGAACAAGAGAAAGGTACTAGTTCCACAACATCGCAAATGTACTAAATTCCACTGAATTGTAAACTTTAAGGTAACTTACGTTCTGCGATTTTCCACCTCAATAATTTTTTAAAAGAAGCAATACAAGATCTAAAGAAAGAAAGGAGGAAAAAAATAGGAGGATAAAAGGAAAAACAAAAACGTACATAAGAATATGTATAAGAAAACAACGCCCCACAACAAACAGAAAACTATGATCAAATTTGGCACCAAGTTACTCAACTTAAGAAAAAAATCCATCACTTTACAAACATAAGCAAATATAGAGAGCCCAGGGCTCAGTTAGGAGGGGATAAAATGACAGAAGAAGCTGAAATATTTGTAGGAGCACTCAGTAAATGAAGCGAAAACTATGAAAATGTTTCACTGTGAGAAAAGAAAATGAGGAGTATAAAGAAACTGTGTTCCTAACAAATAATTTTTTAAAACAGTTTAACTCTTTAAATAATATGAATGCATAATTTATTTTAAAAGTTATAATTAAATAGCCAAAAATAGTGAAAATATTTTTATTTTAAAACTACAACAAATTTATTATGCTAGTAAGGGGGAGATCAATTCTAATTTTGACCTTTTTAAAAAATTTATACTATTTTTCTTTTTTTAAATGTATCTAATTTTTTTTATTATTAAATCATAGCTGTGTACATTAATGCAATCATGGGGCACCATACACTGGTTTTATAGACCGTTTGACACATTTTCATCATACTGGTTAACATAGCCTTCCTGGCACTTTCTTAGTTATTATGTTAAGACATTTACATTCTACATTTACTAAGTTTCACATGTACCCTTGTAAGATGCACTGCAGGTATAATCCAATCAATCACCCTCCCTCTGCCCACCTTCCCTACCCTCTGTTTCCCCTTTCCGCTGATTCTTAGGTTATAACTGAGTTAAAGCTTTCATATGAAAGCCATAAATTAGTTTCATAGTAGGGCTGAGTACATTGGATACATTTTCTTCCATTCTTGAGATACTTTACTAAGAAGAATATGTTCTAGCTCCATCCATGTAAACATGAAAGAGGTAAAGTCTCCATCTTTCTTTAAGGCTGCATAATATTCCATGGTGTACACATATCACAATTTATTAATCCATTTGTGGATCGATGGGCACTTGGGCTTTTTCCATGAATTAGCAATTATGAATTGGGCTGCAATAAACATTCTAGTACAAATATCTTTGTTATGATGTGATTTTTGGTCTTCTGGGTAAATACCTAGTAGAATTACAGGATTGAATGGCTGGTCTATTTTTAGATCTCTAAGTGTTCTCCAAACATCTTTCCAAAAGGAATGTATTAATTTTCATTCCTACCAGCAGTGTAGAAGTGTTCCCTTTTATCCACATCCATACCAACATCTCTGGTCTTGGGATTTTGTGATATGGGCTAGTCTTACTGGAGTTAGATGGTATCTCAAAGTAGTTTTGATTTGCATTTCTCTGATGATTAAAGATGATGAGCATTTTTTCATATATCTGTAGACCATACGCCTGTCTTCTTCAAAGAAGTTTCTCTTCAAGTCCCTTGCCCAGCCTGCGATGGGATTACTTATTCTTTTCTTGCTTATATGTTTGAGTTCTCTGTGGATTCTGGTTGTTAAACCTTAGTTGGAGACATAACCTGCAAATATCTTCTCCCATTCTGAGGGCTGTTTGCTTGCTTTACTTACTATGTTCTTGGCTGTGCAAAAGATTTTAGTTTGATCAGTCCCAGTAGTGTATTTTTAAAGCTGCTTCAATTGCCCAGACTAATTTATGAGTCCTCCTCATAAAATACTCTCCCAGACTGATTTCTTCCAGGGTTTTCCCTGCCCTCTCTTCTAGTATTTTTATAGTTTCATGTCTTAAGTTTAAATCTTTAATCCAGTGAGAGTCTCTCTTAGTTAATGGTGATAGATGTGGATCTAGTTTCAGTCTACTACAGGTTTCCAGCCAGTGCACCCAGCATCATTTGTTAAATAGGGAACCTTTTCCCCACTGAATGCTTTTAATTGGCTTGTCAAAGATCTAATAATGGTAAGTAGCTGGATTCATCTCTTGGTTCTCTATTTTGTCCCAGACATCTACTTCTCTGTTTTTGTGCCAGTACCATGCTGTTTTGATCACTGTCTATTTATAGTAGAGTCTGAGATCTGGTAGTGTGATTCCTCCTGCTTTGTTTTTATTTCTGAGTAATGTCTTGGCTATTCGAGGTTTTTTTCTGATTCCATATAAAACAAAGCATTATTTTTTCAGGAACTTTAAAGTATGACAATGAAACTTTAATAGGGATTGCATTAAAATTGTATATTGCTTTGGGTAGTATGGACATTTTAATAATGTTGATTCTTCCCAGCCATGAACATGATATGTTTTTCCATTTCTTAACATTCTCAGCTATTTCTTTTCTTAGAGTTTCATAGTTCTCTTTATAAAGACCTTTCACATCCTTTGTTAGATACACTTCCACATATTTCATCTTCTTTGGCACTACTGGGAATGGAATAGGGTCCTTAACTGTTTTTTCAGCTTGACTATTGTTGGTATATATAAAGGCTACCGATATATGAACGTTGATTTTGTAACCTGAGACGCTGCTGTATTCCTTGATCAATTCTCAGAGTTTTGTAGTAGAATCCCTGGTGTTTTCAAGATATACAATCATATCATCTGTGAAGAGCAAAAGTTTGATCTTTTCTGACCCTATATGGATACCCTTGATTGCCTTTTCTTCCCTAATTGCGGTGGCTAATTTCTCTCAGTGGGGTTGATGTGCGTTCTTCAACCTTCTCTTTTGGGACAGCTCTAATCCACCAGGTTACTTGCTAAATTTCCGTCCTTTAACTCTCCTTCTGGACGGGAGCCTCTGTGGAAAGCTGGCTTCAGTCCTATTCTGTTTTTCATGTACCAAAAGTCACCAAGGTAGAGTCAGAAGTCCAAAATCTATTTCACAGACAAACCAGAACTTCTTTTGGTAATGAGGTATGATGTTACATTTATCGTGGGCAGAGAAACTTTTTAAATTATTTTGCAGTTATGAAAATAATTCTTTGTCATGGCATATATTTCAGTTATATGGTCTCTAAGACTTAATGTTTGCTTCCAGGAAATGCCTATGTATCTTTTCCTTGGAGTGTCAAAGTCAGCCTCTACCACCCATTGCCATTCCTCTTGTTACTTTTCTAGATCGGAGTTCTTAACTCTGGGTCATTGTAGAATCAACTGGCAACCTTAAAAATCAAGTCACACCCAGGTCATTGTAGAATCAACTGGCAACCTTAAAAATCAAGTCCCACCCTCAGAAATCCTGATTTGTTGTGCCTGAAATGGTGACTTGGGCATTGACTAGAAATAGACTATTGTTCCTAAACAGAATGGAGAAATAAAACAGAAGCAGCTTGCATTCCAGATTGGAAATGTCAGAATCTAAGGATTCTTCTGTTCCAATATATCCTGAAAATGTGGGTGGGAGTGATGAAAGCCAAAAGAGCCAAACAAATGTCTGTGAATAATGGGGATGCAGCATGGGAGGATCTGTCCCAAACACTGCAGGTTGAATGAAAGACGTGGAGAGTACAGGGAATAACGAGACAGCTTATGTGTCATAGGGACTTCCCAGTGAAAGAGAGAATTAATGGCACTTTCTTGTTAGAAGGTCTGTTTTTGAAGTCCACAGCCATGTAAAGTACACTTATTTTTCTTTTCTTGTTAATGTCACCGTATTAGGTTAACCCAGCATGTCAATTACAGTCTGATATACCCATGAAACCTTAGATGGGAGTGTTGGGAGGTGGTGGAGCAACAAGGAATGGTGTGACCACCTCACCTTCACTTCTTCATTAACAACTACTGGGATGGGCTGTGTCCTAATAAGAACAGACACGGTCAAAAGTCTCATGTGACCAATACTAAAGTGACCCTAGCCCAGAATGGAATGAAAGGAAGATGGAATTAAAGAACATGATACCAACCCCTATTGTCTGTATCTGATACACATCATGCAAACTTTTAACCTTGGATGGCAATTAGCCACTCCAACCCAACTTGGCTCTTCAGTCATAATCAAATTTTGCAGCACATACTTAACAGTTATTAACAAGCATTTTATTTTATTATTTTATCTGAGATGGGGTTGCACCCTGTCACCCAGACTGGAGTGCAATGATTTTAGTTCACTGTAACTTTAGATGCCTGGGCTCAAGTAATCTTCCTGCCTTAGACTAGCTGGGACTATAGATGCATGCCACCACACTTGATTTTTTTTTTTTTTTTTTTTTTTTTTTTGGTAGAGACTGGGTCTTGTTATGTTGCCTAGGTTGGTCTGAAACTCTAGCCTCTAGTAGGAGCTTCCCAGAGTGTCAGGAGTATTACCTGACCCGTAAGTTTCATTTTTATGCAAGCACAAAATGACTTAATACAACTGGCTTTATGAGCACAAAGAGGTCTCAGTTTTCTGTCTTTTTTTTTTTTTGAGTTTTAATTTTTAATCAAAGCAACACATATGCATAGATTTTAAAAATCAAATAACACAAAAAGGACATGTAATGAAAAGCAATCAATCTCTCCCCATCCTTCCCAACTCTTGCTTGCCCAACCCAAACACAAAAACTTTTACACATGTCTGTTTAGTGGTTATCTGCCTTTTTATTAATTATAGGCTTGTTTTGCTATTTATTGAATTGATGACCTGAGGTATTTTCTGTTGATTTTCTGCCTGTCCTCCCACCCCCCACCCCCCAGAATATAGCTGAATCACGATTTCT